>JAAAKL020006365.1:0-18098 GCA_010016065.2 Carybdea cf. marsupialis auct. non (Linnaeus, 1758)
ACTACATAGTATAGAACTCATCAAACATGAAGTGCTTGAGGCGCTGGCCCAGTTAGAACCCAGAATCTCCCAAACCGAAAACCAAGACTTTATCATTGCACTAGATAGTGCAATAGTAAAGTTGACAATCCGGCTAGTCGATCCCAAATTCTCACCACCACCAGCAACCTTATTTTTGTTTCGCTGTTAGCTTCATCAATGCCATTTCATTGATATAAGCACTCAGGCAGATATACAAGCAGTCATGAACTACATAGTGTAGAGCTCATTAAACATGAATCAAAACATGTAGAATAGTGTTACTCTAACTGTCTTTGAAAACTGCATGTTAAACACATCCCTTTAAAGATGACACAGGAGACCAAATAATGTTCCAATCTCGAGATCTGGAAGGCAACTCTTCTTTTATTTAAGAACAACTGAAAGCCATACAATGAGTCTTCTCCCTTCAACAGTTTTCCACCGACCAAGAGTTTCCACTCTTGTATCTTGCAAGTATTCTTAATACAATTCCTTATTAGGATTCAGCACATCCCTATCTGTTTCAGTAAGCTTGTCCTAACGCAGAATGTATTTTCTTTCAAAGAACTGTTAGCTTTGAATCAGTCTCAACACATACACAATTACAATGCACAAATCCTATTTCACAAAGTAATTTCTTACAATTGATAAAGTTTATAAAAATATTGTGTAAGAGAAATTTCAACTATGAGAAACAGTCATTAAAATTTGCAAAAGATCTTGCAAAGGAAACTGTTGATATTGGCCAGTCCATAAGATAATGAACTAGGTTCAATAATAAGATTTTGATGGGAACAGTTATTGACATATATTGACACTTGTGCAAGCCGTCTTTCTTGGATTTTGATTGACTATACACCTTTATCAACAACAAGAAATGTGGTGAATGCAAATTTTGTTGAACTTCGAATTTTGATCATCATGATATATCATTTAAGTACTCTAGATATTACAATAAATAAGGGTATGTTCATGTGACTGAGCTAAATTCAATGCAATCAGATCTGTTATTTCATACACATGCTTTCTGCCTATTTTGTCATAATTAGAATGCCATGGTAAACAGTTGAGATTTGTACCACATTCCCTTTGCCATTTGTATGTAACCCATGAGAATCAACATAACTCAGTGTTGTAAATTGTTTTGCTCAGAGAAATATTTAGAAAACCAGTGACAAATATTGATACAGTAGTATTTAGGCCAGCAAATTTTCTGCCATACCATTTCTTGGATTTTGAATGCATTATTTTAGATAATTGTGGCCCACTTTTTGTCATTATGATTTGCAAATGTTATTTTTGCAGTAGGTGATACTTCTGTAGCTTTATCAAAAGGGACTAATGTGAAAGTAAGCAGTAGGCATCATTGTCACCCTTGTGGGAGTGTCATAAAATCGTTTTAAACGAGGAGAGATTTGTGATAGAAACCCAGTGCATGGGATAAATTGGATTTTATCCCTGCTGAGGGGCCGTAGTTTTGTTGGAATAGTAAGTAAGTAGATTACCCCCCCCCCCCCCATCACTAATCTGTTATTAGATTCAGCTTTAATTAAGTGCCATGAACAAGACTGGCACCTCCAGGACAATTATTGATTGCAGTATTGATCATGAGTGTTATAATGTGTGATCAATATCATAAAGAGAAGTGCCAGTTTTTTTCATTACACCATCACTATCAATATCCATATTGTCATCATCACCGTAACACACATTATTATTATTCGTTGTCATTATTGTTATCAATGTTGATCATCAGGAGTATTTATTGTTTTTGTCCATGTATCTGTTCCCTCTGCTACTTCCATTTCCACTTTTGCTTCATCAGTCTATAGAAATGTATGGAAAAAGAAGCTATGTAGTCTGCACATCTAGATGATTTAATGTAGTAATCAGCAAAGAGGTTTGTGTTGTGTAATACAACTTACTAATAAATGTCAATATCTACCACTACCTTAACAGGATAGTATTGGAGTTCCAAAGTCTTTTGGTAATTATTTATAGTTTTTGTTTCAGCATAGTTAACTATAAATGTCACCTGTTTTTCCCCTCTTTTTAGCCCCATTCAAGGAACCTTAGCACAGAGGTATGTTTCACCAAAATTTACACAGATATTTATCATGTATCATGTTTAGGGCCATTCTGTTGTTGTATTAGAAACATGAAGAAAAAATGATTAGGGTTTATTGTTTGGTATGAGAAGAGAGAAGTTTATGGTAATATTTGATATGCAGATGACTACTGTCCTCTTGGTAATAGAATGAACTTGCTGCAAATATTTGGCATTTCAAGATTTGAAATGCTATTTATAATGATTACTATATGTATGTCCTATTTATCATTTATCAAAAGCTTATTATTACCCCTTTCATAATGGTTTCGTGCACCATATAATCCTCATCATATCTGTCTCATCGCTTACTTATCCCACCACCTTCATAACAGGCATTTAGAATTTTATTATGTGACCACCATGTAACAATTATAGCAAACTCTGAAGCTCATCTTTGTAACAACTCTGAACAAGGCTAGCTTCACAAGTGGAAATATAAGTTTATTTCTATGAAACATATTAAAGTGTTCTCTGCTGTTAGGGACTTATTCGTGTTTTAGATTGATTATATTTCAATGTCAGTCTGTGTATCTCTTTCATCCGGAACTATGTAAGGCATGGCCTAGGTGTTTTTTAGTCATCCCACTGATAGCTTGGGTCACTTAAAAAGTGAAAGAACGTTGTTCTTGACATGAAGTATTGCTACTATGCATTTTGAAAAATTTTCTGTGAGAAGGTTGCTTTATCACATTTGACAATGTAACATTAAAAATTTTCTGTAATTTTATGTGAGTTCTTTGCTTTTTTTGGAAGCCCTTTCTGGTGGATACAACCAACGAGGGCAAGCTAGCGGTGATTAGGCCATCTTTATTTGAAGCAGTATACAATGTGTCATTCTCTTCCATATAGTTTCTTGAGTATCGATTGTAAAGCAGCTCTTATCTGATTTTTTGACGTTGTGAATTGGGTTATCTTTAGGGGGGTGTGCATGGTTGGTGATATTGGTAAGTGCCACCCAATAAGTCCTGTGTAAGACCCTGGCCTTGTTTAAATTAAAGTGCCTGTCAATGCTCATTTTCTCACCTATAATGCCCATAATACCACCTGGCACTGAAGAAATATTAGGCAGAACCCTAATCTCCATGAAACAGCTCAATGTTATGAAAGTGCTTAAATTGCAGTGTTCAATGATTTGCTGCATTTTTGTGATGCAACTAGGGTGAGCTATGGTGAGTTGGTTTCAGTCTTTGATTCCATGTAGTTGCATAGGTTACGGATAATGCTAATCTTTACTTTTGATTGCAGCTTTTACAATTTGCCAAAACTCTGCATGTTTTTGTGAAGTACATTATAGCTGTACGAGTCAGACAAACTTAAAATGATTACAGATTAAAGCCAAGTTTTAAAACTGCAAGTCAGAAGATTTCAATGTCATTTGAGGCAGACTTTTTAAAAAAAAAATTTAAAAGAGAAAGTCAGGGTAACCACCATCCTAGGTAGAATGCAAAGGTAAAGTGATGACATCACAAATCAGAAATTTTGGAAATGGTAATATTTGACTCCAGATGTATAAAGGCAACCTTGGAAGAAGCTGTTTCCCAAAATACCAGTGTAGTATATATAGTGTTTAAACTAGAGGTGTTTGAATTTTAGAATTTTTTGTCAAAACTTTTTTGATTTTCCTTGGTTACTTATTTTAGGAACCAGCATCAGATAACAAGGTTTTGTCAGAGATATTTAAAACTTTGAAAGCTGATATCTCTGTGTTGGGAAAGGGCAGTACTCTCAATTTTGGCTATTGACATTGTTACTAATAGGACAACTTAAAAATTGAGTATTTTTTCCATGATTCAAACATTTTCAAAATCGTGATGCCGCACTTTCCCTCCACGTAAGCTCATGGTGTTAACATTTGAAAATTACTACAGCATGAAGCTTTCATGGGTTCCATTTTACTCAGTATAATTCTTCCTATGAATTGGCTGGGTTCAGAATACAGACTCAGTTCAATACAATGTGTAGGAAAACATTGGTTTATAATTCAAATACCAAGGTTCTAGTTGGGAGAATGTGAGCTTAACAGGAAACAGTCCTTTGATATAGAAATATGACCTATGGTAGGATAAATGGACTGATAGTGCAAATGCATTTAGAGTGTGGGGTTTAATGACAATCTTGCTCTTATATTCCTCATATACATTTTGAAGCTACTTACGATCAAGAGCCAAACTGTAATAAAAGGTGTTGTAGGTCAGGTTGTAGGATGTTCTCACGCCAGTATTATAAACAGTGTTTCAATTTCATGCTTCTTTTTTACTGTTGCAACAATTAATGTCTGTATGCCAGAATCATCCTACTGCATACTTTTATCATGTGCATCATGTTTTTTGTGACTATTTTATTTTCTCGTTCTGTTTTAAAGGTTCGAAAGGCCACCTTGATTCCTGGTGATGGCATTGGTCCAGAAATATCACATGCAGTGAAGAGAATATTTGCTGCAGCAGAGGTAGTATCATATACTACACAATTCTTCTTATTGTTAAGTTAATACTATACATAAAATGTTGTAGAATGAGTGAAAATGACCCCTGATCTTTTCCTATTTCAAGTCTATGTGAAGATTATATCTGTGCCTAACTTTTCTATATTAGTGAAGTTTCACTATCTTATGGATGATGACAGTTATATTGAAGAAGATGCAAACAATTGTTGAAGCTGGTTATAGTTATTGTAGAACTTGATATACTTAAAGCAAATGCTATGGAGTCATTGAAGGATGAATGATAAGTAAAGAGGCAAGCCTCTAACTTTTATTCCACTAACAAATATTAGGTAGGAGTCATTCATTATTGAGTCAGCATTAGGAGATGATAGGAGTTTTGTGATTGATAGACGATATACAGATTTTGATTGTCACAGTCACTAGGTGCAGATTTAAGATCTAAAAGTTTTGCCACACTTTTAAATTGAATTACTAAACAAACCTAATCAGTATAAGAGGACTTAACAGGAAATATGTGGAACAACTAATTGTGGAGTCCTGAGGTACAGTCAGTCCTCAACGGAAAGAGGCAAGCAAGCCCACATGAGAGACAGAGAATTGTACATTTGGAAGAACATGGAAGCAGTTAGGAAATGGTCAGAAGGAAGCTTATAAGGAATTGTATGAAAAGATAGATTAAGTTGAAGGGAGAAAATAATATTCAAGGTAGCAAGGAGAAGAACAAGCAACAGGATAGAGATATTAGAGTTCAAGTATTCTGGAAATATGAATGATAGGATAGTGACAGCAGAAGCAAAGATTAAGGCCAGGTAAAAAGAGTATTTAGATAAACTACTGAATAACATTGAAGGCTAAATTGGAAACATCACAAGAATGAAAGTAGAAAAAGCTATGGCAAAGATGAAGTTAGGGAGAGTCCTAGTAGAGTGAGCACTGACATACTAATATTGTTTAAAAGAGAAGTGCTTAAATGACTCTGGGACCATATGGAGAGACAAGAAATGCCAGAGTGATGGCAGCTAAGTGCAGTTGTTCCAATATGCAGGCGTCACAATGCAGTGTGGAAATAACCAGGGCATAAAGCTGATAGAGCATGCAATGAAGGTCTAGGAAAGAGTTATGGATATTAAATTATGCAAGATTTGGAACAGAGCATGAAGATGATAGAACATGCGATGAAAGTCTGGGAGAGGGTTAAAAATGTTAGATTATGCAAGATTTGGATCAACAACATGTAGTTTGGCTTCATGAAGGTAAAAGACACAACTAAATGCAAGACAGGTGTATGGCAAGACAGCTGCACAGAAAATACGTAGAAAAGGGCAAGATTTTGTAGTACTTACCAGTAGACCTGGAGAAAGCATATGACGAGATACTAAGGGAGTTGATATATTGGGGTTGAGGAAAAATAATTGTTCCAGAAGAACTCACAAGGAAAGTAGAGATGGTGTACACTACGTGCTGGAACAATACATGGGTCAACTGAGGAATTTCATATGAAATGAGCGCTGAGCCTCTTCCTTGATGATGGATGCTATCACAGGTGATTGTAGGAAGGAAACACCTTGAGAGCTGCTGTTTTCAGATTATCTGTTCATCAAAGCAGAAGCAGAAGAACAGCTATGGGCACAGTGGATTACATGGCAGGAGTACCTGGGTAAGACAGAATTAACATTGTCAAGGAGGAGTAGCATGAAGCCAATGGATAGATGTTGCATCTAAACAAGTAAACTACTTTATATATTTGGAGCCTCCAGTTACCACAGTAGGTATATGCGATGAAGCCATTAAGTAGGGAGTGAGTCAATCCAGGAGAGATTTGGAGGACCTATGGGTAGTAGTTTGTGATAAAAGGATCATTGCATTCCTGGAGACGGAAGTATATAGGAAAATTATAATGCCCCACTCCTCAACAAAGCAGAATTCTAGACAGTCTAGAAGAATGAAGTAAACCTAAGGCAGAGGACAAAAATGAAGACACTTCGGTGCGTTAAACGAGGGTCATCAAAAAACAGAAAAACAAATGTGTGAGGGGAGAACTGGGAGCGCATTTACCAATAGGGACAATGGTAGAAGTATAAATTATATAAACAGCAATGCAACTTTTATCATTGATATGGTTCTGATGACAGACGTTTAATCTGAAGCTTGATATATGTTATATATTTTAACTTATTTTTACAATTTTAAATGTGTTTTATGTTTATTTTAACTTATTTCTACAATTTTAAATGTGTTTATGTTTATTTTAACTTATTTTTACAATTTTATAGTTCGTTTGTTGAAGAAACAGAACTATCAACATTTGAGGACTCCTATTTTAACACTATTATAGGTTCCAGTAGAATGGGAAGAAGTTGATGTGACTCCGGTGAAAGGCCTAGATGGCAAGACACAAATTCCAGCAGAAAGTATAGAGTCAGTAAACACTAACAAGATAGGACTGAAAGGTATTTGTTTATGCCAAATTTTTGGAGCCTTTATTCGTCGCAGTTTAGTGGGAAGTGCAACGTTGACTGTGGTCATTTCCATCCTGATTCCATCTGATTATTTATCTTTTCAGGAAGATAAATAAAGGGTAGTAAACAAGATATTTCCAAGTCTTGACGTTAAGAAAATATAATTGGTGTAACTATTACTCTTTGATCCGTGTATCTGGGTTGGGTTCTTTCATTTTATCATTTAAGAGTGAAATTACTAGCAGTTATTGTTTGTGATCCGCATCTTTAAACGTTATTAAATAGTTTTAATGAGGCTGGCTCAACATCTTCTAGCAAGTTGGCTTATCGATTTACAAGCAATGCACATTTTTTACACGTTTGAATTTGGGTTTTTCACTGTATAAAATGTCACTATGAACCCAGATCGCGAATGATTCCCGTAACAAGTAACTGAAGGTTCACTGTGAAGTATCTGCTTCATAACGTGTATCTTGCATAAGGGTAATAGCTGAGTTACAGCTTGCATTTTATTATTGGGTTTGGATTTTACAGGAAAATTTTAGAGCGCAGAGGTGATTTTGTTATACTATGAAGCTCGTTTCAAGTACTGCATCCAAAGAAATTATTTTTGTCTCCTTTGAATAAGGCAGTCTTTATCAATTAGGAAGAGGCACTGGATGCAGGAAGATGGGGGTGACTCATCGAAAACAGCGGCTCTGAATAGGAAACAGGCGGATAAGAAGAATATTAATACAGCAGTTCCCTTTGCGCATTTTAACGATTTTCAAACCCTTCCATGACCCGTTTCAGGCCTTTTGGGCCTCCCTTTTTTCGTTAAAATTAGCTTGGACCGAGAGTAGGAAATGATTAAGATCTAACCTCTCTTTGTTTTGTTTGAGCAGTTTCGAGTTGATTGATTGCACTTCTTCATCATTTGTAATAAACGATTGCACTTATACGTTGATCAGAAGAATGGGAAGAGCACAAATGATTGTGACTTATTGTTCTGCTATGGATTTAAGATGCAGGTATAACACATTGGCCACTCTCAATGGGAAATGTTCGGAGGACATACTCGCTGTTGGGCTTGACAACACGAACAGAGTGTTACTTAGCTATGATAGCAAAACCACATCGGTATTAGCCTTTCGGCACGTCGTGGAAAAGGGCTTTTAGAGATCCGTTTCAATTCTCGTCGTGAGAAAAGAATGACATGTTCATGAACTGCTTTAGCTTAATTCGGCTTCACTTAAACTTGACGTTGACTTACTTTTGGGCATGTTGTGGCTTTACTTCGTGAATTTTTAGTGAGGTTGGCTTCCCTGTAACGTTTTCGTAAATGGATCATGCACTATGAGATCACTACATACTACTACCTAATTGTCCTCTTCGTCCCTGGTGAGACACAATGCTACAACTTGCTTTGCTTCTTCTCTTGGTTGTGCCTTTTTGTCACCTGCCCGATCGTCCCCGGTGAGACATAAGGCTGTAACTTTGTTCCTCGTCTTGGTTGTGTCTTGAGCCACCTTCTCGATCCTTGCTCACATATGGTTCATCTTGTTAAGCTTAGCATATACTGTTGGGTACCAGGTGGCCTTGTACCCTCCCAGACTCATTTTCCCTAGGGCTTCCATTTCAATGCTACTTCTTGGATGTGATTGGAATTCATCGAGATCATTTGACCAAGCCAACTAAATCTTCTTCGCGTGAGATTCAACGGAATGCTTTGACTATTGGTCTTTTTGTAGAGGCTAAAGTTACTAATTTTCTCTGGCCAGTGTATCGGTGATATCTTTCTAAGGCATATATTATAGAATGAAGCAACCCTCTGGATGCCTTTCTTTACCACGCACCAGCATTCCGAGCCATACAACAGAACATACTGCATACTAATTAGTTTTACTACACACTAATGTCCATCCTTAAATTTTATCTGCTTTAGGACCCTTGGCAACTCCCATTGGCAAAGGACATGTATCACTAAACTTAACTTTAAGAAGGTAAAACAACTTTGTATGTATATCTTTTATTCCCTTATTTATTTTCTTCTTATACACCTTTACTTCAGCAGTCAGGGTTTAGTGTATTTTAATACCCCACAAGCTTTAGGTTATTGCATTTTGCTCATTTTAAAACTGATCTGTTTTTCATTCGATTTTTAGACCAGGATCTAAACAAGGTTGCCAATTCATCATAAATCTCAACCCCCTCCGAAATCATATGTGCTGCTCTGCATATTTCGATTCCCCTTTGTTCAAGTTTTCCCTTTGTCGCGATTTCATTTATGTTATGATGTATTTTGTTCCATTTCAATCAATGTATGGTTCAATGTTAGAAGCATGTGCGTATGTCATTTGTTTATTTCATGCAAGTGCAGAGAGCCCATTCTTGATCTTTTATTCCTAAGGCTGACGTCAAATGTATACTGTGACTATCGTTTCATATAGAGTAATGTGATATAACGACTGGGGAGGCCGTTCTCCACATTTACTCTCCTGACCTTTGATCAATATAGTGCAAGCAACTGCGGTGATTGGTTACTCGAGTAAATGGGTATTAATAACAAATGGGAAAAAATCTAATTTCACAGACATTCAGGGAAAAGATTTTCTTAAGCATGTTTCACTAAAGGAGAGGTATACTTTTACTAAAACCTTGTCGAATAAATACTTGGGAGAGAATGATTTGGACAGTTGCTTTGAGGTTTTACTATTTGGCTTGTTACATAGCTTTATCACCATCAGGCCTAAAGACAGTTTTTATGTGTATGAAATAGGTATAAAATTATTTTCCCGAGGGGTACTATATTATTTTATTATGACCATTGACCTTGATTGATGTCGGTTCTCCAGTACATGGTGATGTTGACATCGATTTGGCTATTCCCCGAAAACTAGAATTTCTAAGAGGTCATTTTCAATCCATTTACATCGTGACGTTGATATTTTCGCGCGTTGGATTCTCCAAAAATTTTATTGTACGAAAAATGTTGTTTGAGACCGTTCAGCTGTCCCAAAATTTGTTATCAAGAAAATATCGTTAGTTTATCTAACCACCTTCACACTTTTTAACAGAAAACACTGCAATAAGTTTTAAATCTGATTAGTAGTCTGATAACCAAAATTTCACTGCCCAAATTGTTTTGTAGTTAATATATCTCCGATGTCTACTCTTAGAAGTTACCACCGGTGGCTCATGGGAAGTAGAGAACGAGTGCGTTTGTATTAAGCACCCAGTTTGTGTTTAGGTACTAGACAGCATGATGTTGTGAAGTGTAGTTCTTCTGCACAGTATTGAGGAAGTCTCTTGGAAGTTGAAAGGTAATCAAGAGAGACCGACTTGTAGTAATAGGTTTCAAAATATCAGGTACATTTGGTTTTATTTTTAAAAATTGCAGTGATCACTGAAAAGTAGATCGTAAGTTATTAGTTAAGGTGAAAAAACATTACCATATGATATGCAATACGGAGGACTTTTTAAGTAGGTGATTTACTTAATTGGTCTCGATTGAACCGATTTGTCTTCTTCACTTAAACCCGCAGAGCGCTTGTTCGTATTTGGCGTGAGGCAGCATTTACGGCACAATTTTAGATTATGAATTAAACATCCTAAAGTGTTTTAAATCAGATAGGTCATGCAATGCTTCACATTTTGCTTTTATTCTTTTCATAGAACATTCAATCTCTATGCAAATGTACGACCGTGCAGGTCCATTGAAGGGTATAAAACCCCGTATGATAACGTCGATCTGGTGACAATTCGTGAAAATACGGAAGGGGAATACAGTGGAATCGAACATATTGTAAGTTTGGTTTTTCTAATGTTGCGTATTACGGCATCTGCTGTAAGTGGCTGATTAGGCAAACAACAGTCTGAATGACATTGTCTTGCAACTCGTGTAAAGATATTTGAACAAAAGAACACGATTTTTTAAAATTACAGACGTATTTGGTGTTTGTTTTGTATCTTATGCGTTTGATGTTTATCTCCTGCGTGTTGTATTTATCTCATGTATCGCATGCGTTTCACATGTATCTCTTACGAGTTTTATACATTTGATGTATCGCATACGTTTTATCTATCTCTCTTACGTGTTTTATGTATCTGATTTATCGCATGTTTTACATGTATCTTTTACGTGTTTATGTATTTCGTGTATCGCATACGTTTTATATATATCTCTTACGTGTTTTATGTATCTGATGTATCGCATATGTTTTACATGTATCTTTTACGTGTTTCTGTATTTCGTGTATCGCATACGTTTTATATATATCTCTCACGTGTTTTATGTATCTGATGTATTGCATATGTTTTACATGTATCTTTTCCATGTTTCTGTATCTCGTGTATTTTTTGTATTTTCTGAAGCATCGCATATATTTTATAAGTGTCTTTTACGTGTTTTATGTATCTCGTGTATCTCATACGTTGCATAAGTATCTGTTGCGTGTTTTACGGATTTCATGTATCGCATTCGTTCCTTTTGTATCTGTTACGTGTTTTATGTATCTCATATTTATTTCGTGTTTGTTTTGTGTATTTTTACGTATTTTGTAAGTTTTATATGCATCTCTTGCGTATTATAGGGAAGACGGTTACAATGGATACACTGTTTGTTTTATACGAATTGTCTTTCTTAGAATCACGAGGCTCAAATTCGCCAAAATTTAAGAATATACCAAATGATATTTAAGAATCACCCAAGTATTCTTCTGCTCCGCTCCATAAAACATTGTTCCTTTTCAAGAGAAATTTAATAATCACGAAGAATATTCAAGGCTCATTTTTGAAGAATCATTAAGAACCATAAAGCTTAAGCCGATTTATGTTCTTATTATTAAAAAAAACAGTGTACCCACATCTTAAAGAGAGGCTCCAAAAGAAAGTCGTGGGACAACATTCGTATTTTTCCAATCGTTTTTCTTTATTTATAAGCTTGTCATTGGTATCATTTAAAGTTGATTACGCTGCAAGAAGGAAAAGGAAAAAAGAAAGGAAAGGTATAAATAATACATTTATTCTTTGTGTCTTATTTGAAGGTTGTTGATGGTGTCGTCCAAAGTATCAAATTGATCACAAGGCCTGCTTCACAACGAATTGCAGATTTTGCTTTCAAGTTCGCACGAGACAACAATAGGCAAAGTGTTACAGCTGTTCATAAAGCAAATATCATGTGAGTATTGGTGTCTTACCTTGATATCCACTTTACGTTTTGTTACTTATCGCCCTCCTTTCTGGTTGTAGTACACTCAGGGTGACTATTCACACTGGAGATGCAAGAATACACCTTGAAGTTTTGTTTGCTCTCAAGGATTCTGCAAACGGCTCTGAGCTAGGCATGCCCCACGGAAATGAGGGATTTACGAAAAAGTCCCCGGACTTTATTGGGGCAATGGACGGATGTTGAATTGACGAGTCGACGTTATTTCTTATATTAGTATCACATTCATAGTCACCATAATGTACTTAAAGGAGCTTATATGATGATACTGGATTTTTCTCAGATTCTCCTGGAAATTTTTGGATCTCTCACGGAATTTTACTCATTGAAACATTCGGCTATGGAAATTTGTGTTTGCTATTTGATATTTAGTGCTGTGTAGTTTATGTCGCAGATGGCCTTGTATGATGGTACTTACATTATGTTATTATGTTTTGCATTATTCATGCCATGCTCTGTGATGCTACATGATGGTACTTACATTTCCCTCCCGGTACTTTAATTTTTGTAACTTACGTTAGGCTAGATTTATTACGTTAGGTGATGTTATTCTATTTTATTTATTTTACAGTATAATACATGTTATTCTGTGATGTGCATGCAGTGTTTTGTTACTTGATTTTGTACTCATGCTGTGTTTTTGTCACTTGATTTAATATGGTAGTATATTGGTTCTTTGTTGTTTTTAGTTCTTCCAAAGATACTGTTACTTGACATGAAAAATGTTCTCTTTCTTACAGGAGAAGATCTGATGGACTTTTCCTTCAATGCTGCCGAGAAGCTGCCGAAAAAAATCCAGATATCAAATACCAGGAAGTGTACTTGGATACAACATGCTTAAACGTAGGCATCAGTTCGTTATCAAGCGTCATTATTTTATTGCGTTCTTGTATTTATATAGCTCCTTTCTCAATCAAGAGTTGTGGTAACTTTTTGGCAAACCTCCTTGGTGTACAGTAGGATTGTATAATTTCTAGCCATTTTTTGAAGTTTTATGGAGTTTCATACATTGGTGGATATATTTGGTGGAGACGGGGAGTGTTCACCCCGTAATACGTTGCTTGGAAGACAAAACGGTTCACAGTTCATGAGAGATTTAGAAAGGCTGTTTTATAGACAATCCAATTTCAGTAAAGGTATTTAGCTATTTATGCAACTTTCACGACAGTGAGAATTTGATTGAATGGAACTAGAGTAACTTCTATGTCACGATTAGCCTTCCCCTTGCCCTAATAACTCAAGAATTTGCCAGTTGACCGCTCCTGAATTTTATAGGGGTAATCATTGTGAAATAGAAGGTACTTGATCAGCAGAAGGGGATGCATGCATGTAGGAGAGGAGGGTGGCATATTTAGAATGTCTTTTCGCTCTAAAGCAAAATTGCTAAGTAAATATCGCAATGGTGTGGTCATCACTTTTTTATTTTGATATTTCATATTAATTGACTGTTGGCATGCTCCCCACCTCCCTATGATTAAATCCTTGTCATGTACTTGTTTCTATAAACAATTTTAAGTTAGATGGTCAACCTCTTTATCATATACGTACAGGGTAGGTCCTCTTGGCTCTGCCAACAGTACAGCTGCATGATTCTTAAATCTTATACAGTAAGTGAACAATTTATTGACAGTTGTCAGGAGATCGGAAATTATCGATAAGTTAACTCCATGGCCAATTTCACTAACTAGCATGGTCGTCCCAGAGCATATTAATAAGTCAATTTGTAAGTGGTAATTAAAGCACTGTGTTTATAATACCTGTAGATGGTGAAAGACCCTTCGCAGTTCGATGTTCTCGTGATGCCTAACTTGTATGGTGATATCCTGAGGTGAGATAACCATTTTCTTGACCTTGCCTGACTTTCTTCCTTTGTCAGTAATGCCTTGTACGTGTTTAACTCAAGATCCACTAATTCAAAAGTACCATTGAATGGTAATACTCCCGTCCGTGCCAAAGCGAGCAACGCACCTATAGCATAGCCAATCAAGAACTGATTAGTTTTCACATAAATGGTTAGCACCTGCTATGAACAAATGTGCCCACCCCCGTGGCGCATCCAGTACTCACAAATCATATTCAAGATAAAGCGGGAAATACTTTGAAAGGGAGGCGTTGAAACGTTTCTGGCAACCGCTTGACTAAAAGGTTAATACTCGGGAGTGTTGGAAGGTAACGTTCTGTGTAATTCATGTATGAGTAGGATGTCGGTGGCTCATCTTAATGCAAGAAAGTACCAAGCTAATAGATTGCGGCAATGTAATGAGTGATGAAAAGCCGTACCCTTACTTCTTTTAAAACGTTTTTGTCGTTGTTTATTTTTGGCAGAAAAATGTCTATCTTTAATAGTTTGACGGTTTAGTTGAGGAAATGTAAGAGGTGTTCACAAGCACGGAGACGAGAGATTTCCAGAAATTAAGATACGTTTGCCATCCTCTGCCGGTGATAAGGCCTTTGCAAATATAAGTTCTTAACAAAATCACGGAGATAGAGTTATGTAAAGCACAGCTTAGAATTGAGGTTTGACTGGGCAATGATAGGAGAGAGGCACTGTAATGTTTACGTCAATGTACCCTGGGAAATTCCAGATTGATTTCCCCAATCTGTCTTCCTTCATACCTTGCTTGACTCACCACGGCTCAGGAGAAGAACCAGAAGCATCAAGTTTGGAAAAAGTAGATGTGAAAGGTAGTAATTATCTTATTGTATTTCGAACCTTACCATTATACTCTTCACAGGCATCCCCACTTTAAATCGACGTCCTTAGTGTGCACTTGCACAGGCTGATCAGTTTTTAGAAATCTTTGATGTGTTTGGCGTAAACATTTTGGGTGCTATATCAATTTTGAAGTCGCAAATATTAAGTGTGAATACGGAGAATGGCTTCGGAAATTTGTATAATAATTTTTTGGGTATTTTGGTATTATCGCCCCATTTGTTAATTTTGGTAATTGTTTGTAATTAACAGTACATATTAAATTTCCTTTAGTGATCTTTGCGCGGGACTGATTGGTGGTTTGGGACTAACACCGAGTGGTAACATTGGCAAAGATGGAGTTGCAGTATTCGAAGCTGTAAGTTCTGGTTTATTAGAAATTGCTGCCCCGATAGTTCCCGACATTACACCCGGACCTTCTAGTTTACCTTGTAAATTCAATATTGTCAATATCGGCTATTTATTCATCATAGGTAAACTGTATGATAGAAGTATATTCAGGCAAAGGTCGATATGCAATAGAATCAGAAGTGCACACAGCTAGGATAAAAATGGGAAGACTTGAAGGTTACCACCAGTACAAAAGCTGAAGGTTACCACCAGCTCCTCGTCTTTTTAGACCGGAAGGTCCGTGTCGTACCAAGATTAATGTTCTACTATGCAGTAAGCAATAAGACGATTTCACTATCGTCTTACATCAAATAGCAATGCCGCTAATCTTCTTACACCAAATAGCGGTGGTGCTATTGTCTTAAGCCCCGTATACACGGTGTAACATGTGGATACAAAGTTCTGAGCCTAACATGTTGCATCGTCTAAACGAACCGAGTTGTACAACTTTTGTTGCATGCAACATGTTGATAAACTGATTTTAGAATAGAACAAGTTCTATTTCTTACAACATGTTCAGGCCAATCAGCCAAGAGACGATGCATTTATTAGTGTCATACGAGAGGGAAGATGGTAAGCTAAGAAAGGATTTACAATATTTCGTAGAAGTCCTATATCAAATGCTGATGGTCCTATCGTCTCACATCAAATAGCGATGTCACTATCGTTTTATATCAAATGGCGATGCCACTATCGTGTCACGTCAAATAGTGGTGCCACTATCGTCTTACATCAAATAGTGGTGCCGCTATCGTCTTACATCAAATAGTGTTGCCACTATCGTCTTGCATTTAATGGCGATGCCATTAACGGTTTACATCAAATTGCGATCTTCCTATCGTTTTACATCAAATAGTCATGCCACTATCGTCTTACATCAGAAAGCCATGCCACTATCGCCTTACATTAAGCTGCTTCCGTTCAACTGCAACTCTGGTAGCTGTTTAATCAAGAAAAGATTTTAAATAATATTTTTTGAAAAATATTAGGAAAAATTGCGTCACGAACGCGATTTGACCCAATGGCCCACATATTCCCGGCGTTTGGTCAAGGAACTGAGCTAGCAGAACCGTAATGTAAAGTTTCTCTATTTTTGTAGCCGCCACATTAAGTATAAATGCTTCAGTGGTTGGAGGAGCTTAATGTCGATGCCGAACGATGAAGGATCGGCAGCTGTTGTGGCAACTAGAGAAACGAATCCAGGTGTCACTTGGTTCACGAGGCTTGATTTGCTGGAAATGTTGATTTTGGCTTATGGATTTGAACCCCGTTGGGGCATATTTTTCCCCCTTAGTATCTTGTTTACAGACGCTCAGTATAAGTTGGCAGATGCAGATCTAATACTCGTCCTTAAAGTGACTTTGGACTCTCCTGGCAACAAAGTAGAGAATTTGGGAGGCTGCGCAGCTGTGAGCAGGAGACAGGTTGTTCCCGCGTGCGCCATAACTGAGGAATGTTAAAAAAAGTTGCGCCTGCAAGAGAATGACGAAATAGGATTATTTGTGCAAGTAAATGAAAAGCTAAGCAGTAACATTTCAAGTTATGATTAAAAGAAAGCCCACATGAAGAGCTGCGGCAGCTTATGAAAATATATGGAATAAATCAGATCAATGAAAAATTATTATCTTCGCAATAGTGGATTAAATATAATATATATTAACATGATTCGCAAAAGTAAAGCCAGGAACGTAATATTTATTTGGTGTTTCTTTTCTTGTCAAAGATGTTGTTATCAGTTTTGTTTGCCTGCTTGATTTTGTAAGAGTAATTTAAAGGAAAATGCTTAATGTGCATTATCGTGGGTATATGAAGGTCTATCATTCTAATAGGCTAGGCCTGGTACAATTACCAATAATTGCCCTACTCGTAAGGTAGTTTGTAACTGTAGGGGCTTCTGGTACTTGTTGAAGAGATCTTTCAATTTTAAAGGATCCGTTCATTACTGTTTACCTGCTCTAGGAACTGCCATACTTGAGACTACGTTCAAGTCATATTTTCTTTTTAAGGTCAAAATGGGGAATTTGTAGAAAATTTTTTTCATCCTTTACATGCTAGGTACACGGCACTGCTCCTGATATTGCAGGACAAGACAAAGCAAATCCTACCGCTTTACTTCTCAGTGGTGTGATGATGTTGAGACACATGAAGCTTCATGCGCAAGCAGATTCAATCGAGACAGCGTGTCTACAGACGATCAGGGAAGGAGAAGTAAGTGACATTCTTGTTTTTACAACTAACTTGTACTTCATTATCATGTTGCCCAAAATATGCGAGAAACATCGCCAAGTATCAACCGCATCGCATGTACTTTACATACAAAGCTTTGCAGGGAACATGACACTTAACCCATTGCTTTTTGAGGGAATTTTTACCATGATCATCTCCAGATCGTCATCGAAACGTGGTTGTTTAACACTTTAATTTGCTGTAGTCTTTGGCATCGACAACTTTGCATTGCAAACTTCTCTCATAGTCTTATGGGGACAGGTGTTTTGGGCTTTTGCTATTTAGCTCCGATGAGTTTTAAATTTAAGTTTGGTTTGCTTTTGATTATCATAGTTTCAAGTTTTTCAAATTTCTATATTTCAAAATAATTTGTTTTCCTTTTAATTCGGTTTAGTAAAGGGCCAAATACGAAACAGGCCTTATGCTTTTACAGTTAGGGATACGGTCAGTAGCTAAACTCTTGCTTGTAGTGAAGACTATGGGTATCTTGAACAGTCTTGGAAACATCTAATTAAATTAAACTCAATTCC
>JAAAKL020006366.1:0-18098 GCA_010016065.2 Carybdea cf. marsupialis auct. non (Linnaeus, 1758)
TGTGTTTATTAGGCCTATGGTCCATAAAAGAACGCATAAATTCATGTCAAAAGCTTGGCTTTATTATTTGAGATCAAACAACACCACTGCCAAAGCAAACTGTCGTAACCTTCAAATTACAGTTCTGATTACCATTTCATTCACTCTCTGTGCTAGAGCAACAGCATAAAAACAAAGAATTAGGAACTAGCCTATAAGGAACTTTTGCCAACGGAAGTGCATACCACTACCAGAAACAACAACAACATACCTTTCTACCAGGTTTGAGTGCAACGGCTCTAAGAGCACGAGGCGCAATTTGTTTAGTCATCCTCTGATATTTCGGTGGAACACCTTCGTAGGCACGGAGACGCTTCATTGCTTGACGACCGCGGGTGGTTTTGTATGGAATCATACCTAAAAATAATAAGAATATATACTACGGATCAAAGTAGGTTTGCAGTTAACTATATGACAGAGTTTCAGACAGTGGAACATAGTTATAATCATATATCGATCATAGAGCTGGGTTTTTCATCATGCCAAAAACTGGAATTATTCAAAGAAATAGAATTGTTTACATTGAAATAGCGATTAATTAATAACATTGTCCATAAAGCCACCTCCAATGACGCGCTGAAAGATCATTTTACAGAAGCATCAGTCTTCTGTAAGTGTAACAATACTATCTAGAAGATTCATTTTTTAGCAGTGTATCTCATGACTTAAGATATCACACTTCTAAGCAGCTTCTTCGAATCTTCGTATCAACTCAGCTCTGCTTTATGGCCAAGTCAACACTTGAAATGGAAATAAGACCACCGTAATTAACTATGCACAAAAATACTTCTTAAAGTATATGATTCTTAAAATATTCAGCACCTCAAAGTCGACAACAACTTTGTCAACATAATAGGGCCATGGCAACCGAGAAGCTAAGAAGCTAAGACAAATAATAACGAGGAGACAAAAAGTATGAAAAATACAGTCTGCGACATCAACAAGCACAAAACGAGGGGAAGAGCAGTAGGTAACAATTCTCTCCTAATGGATTAGTTCGCTATTGCTTGTCTCTCCAAAAGTCAAAGCGTACATTCTATGTTTGCTTCTGCGTTCTCTCGTAATTGACGCAAACAAGGTTTGTCCCATTTGTAAATGCAATCATCTTTCGAGATTTCTTATTGGAAGGGGCCGGAAAATGATCGAGATATCGGTGTTCGAGATATCAAGTGCTCGAAATACTTCGAGTATATCGTAAGAGTTTAAGAGACCAAACGTATTGTTGAAAATAGCGCCGCATTTGAGATATCGAAACATCGAGAGTCAACGGCAGTTGTACGCAAAATGGGCCTTTGTAGTGAAATAGGGAATCGAAAAAAGCGCAGATTTCCCCACAATAAACGGATGAGAGATATGGAAACAACAGCGGTATGAAATCATCAGAATGGAACTAATAAAGAATACAAATATTTACAGGTGACGAACTTAATTAACTGGTTGCAGGTTTGACTCTTGAATTTCTGAATTTTTGCCAAAAGTAGTGACAAAATTAGTCATCCACTGATATTACCAAATCGTAGTAGCACATGTGTAAAATAATTTCATTCGATATTGACTTCCATGTTTCATTAAATACAATTATAGTCGTAATTTGGCACATTTCGTTTGCCGTGTTTAACTACACATTCGCTGATACAATGGTTTGCAAGATAGGGTTTAGGCACCCCTTAAGGTCCTGAAAATGATGACTCAGGGTTTTGTTGCGTCAGGTGCTTGATATTTTGGATCGTCACGTGTTAGGACTAAATACCAGAAATGTTACAAAAGGAGCCCTTTAAGATGCACACAACGATGAACACACTCATCTCGTTAGCTTCTTGAGTTTTAAGGGGGCAACTGATGTATCAATTTGACAGAAAAGGATCTGCAGCAGGACAAAGCATATTGTTCATGAAATGGCAAATTACACTAACCTACTCACTAATACGAACTAATACATGGCCTTGGTTGTGTAGCGGTTATAATTTTTGGGGGGCTTTGAGGTACTCTTGGAACTGTAGAGTACTGCAAGATGCAAGATATTTGAGATGAATCGTCGGCAAATATTATGCTGGCGCAACGAAATGTTTATCTAAATAAAGCAGAAATAAATTCCACTAGATGATAAAATTCTGATTTCGTAACGTAGCTCATATTTAAGATTATTTCAATGTACTCTTTATGAGGTTAGATCGTCATCATTCATAGCGTGTACATTAGTAAAGGTTGCAAAAATTTTTTTTTCAGAGAAAAATCTATATTTCATACCCTATATCAAATTCTACTTTTCAAGTCATGTGTGCATACAATCTCAAACATTACTTATTTTTTTCCATAAATGTTGAATCAGATTTGAGGATTTACTTCTTTATATTTGGTGTTTTTATCATAAACGCTTGCACAGCTATGTTCCTTACAGAATATGTCGAGTCATGGTTTAAGGTATGTCCCTCCCCCCTTCCCTAAATATCTTCTGAGCATGAATTTTCCTCGAAGCCTATGACGTTTTTCAGCAAATTCAGATTCAGAAATACATAAGGCTTCGTGCGCACACTACATTCAAGTTAACACCCTTGTCACCTCCTTGCCCCTCCACAAGCCACACCCAGAGCAGCATATACTAATAATCTCTGCCCTCTTTTCTTCTACTAATTCTTCCAGTAAGATATTTCCTTCAGTTGGACTAAAAGATTTGTTGCATGTTGTATGACCTTTAAAATAACAGCAGTATACAGGAGTTAAGCTGTGACTTGTTTTTCGTACTCCGAATCGATAGAATAATAAACAAAGCAGTGGGATAAAAATTGTAAAAGCTGCAAACATAGGAGTATTGGTATTCAAGCATGCCAATTTCTAGCCCTTGTCCTGCCATCTGCGAACAATATAGGAAAGCAGTAGACCCACTGTGCTTGGCCACACCTGTTGTTGTTCGTAGTAGTATCGAGTTACTGTAAAATACTTGAGGTTCTGCAGCATAGGTAAAAAGACAACTGTCTGTAACTATTACTGTCCTAGGCCCCTTTGTATAAGAGAAATGGTAACTTTAAATTGCAGATATTTCACAAGTGCTCCAGCAAGAGGGCGGAAATCTGGCAAATGCATTACAAAAAGACAAAAAAGCACCCGTTTGATTACCTCTCCCCTCAGCGTTTAAACTAGATGCAGCATTGCGAGGGTTCCGACGTGTATTATTCTTTCAGGCTAAAGGTTTAACCTTTACTACTTTTCTGTCTCTAGTGAGAACAGGAGTGTAAATTGTGCCTATTCATATACTACGAAATGCAAAGCTATCTAGTAAAACTTACTATTTCTACTATCCTCAAGAAGTAACACTTTTACCGCTTCTTGATCTTCTGTACATTCTACGTAGGTGATATGAGACAAAAGTTACACTTACTTTGAGTAAATATTACATACCTTCGCGATTTCAAATACTCCTTGCTTCTCAATTTTGACCTTTCACTTAAAGCATTAGGCAGGTGATTGCAGAGCATTACCCCAATGCGCTAATGACGATGCATTTACTCCGTTGCATTAATTTCGCACCCGTGGATACATAAACCTTTGATTTGTTGATTGTAACAGCTGGAGAGATGAGAACACTGTCAGAGAAGTTTACATGATTACAAATTTGTTAAGATTGATTGCAGGAGAAAGAGTAGTAGTACTATGAAGGGCCTGGTAACTAATTCCCCAATGATCTTCATCGTTTGCTTAAGTGCAATTTTTTTATCACTAGACGTAAACAGATAGCGACTCGACTGTAGTCTCTTGTATACAACAAGAATGGTCTCTTGGCAATCATACAATGCTAGAGCATAAATATTAGGACCTCCTTCAATAACCCTCTATGCATTAATTGACTTAAGTCTGTGTCATTGGATTGTTAATGCCAACTTGACGTTGGTGGCGCTGTAATGAATAGCCTATCTCTTGCTCACTATACTTCAATTCTATAGAACCACTAGACAAGTTTTGAGGTAAAAGACAAAAAAATTTGTATAAACGGCATTGTCGGGAAAAGGCTTCTTTAAGTGCACTATCTTACATTCACGTAGACTAACGGGACCAGCTTACCTGTATTGCTTTACTATTTTCGGATTGATTTAATAGTCACGTGCCTGAACAAAGTCATTACCAAAAAGTAACTCTCCAAAGGGTTTTAATGAAAGGAAAGGTTTTGATACTGGATGCAATGCGTGATAATTCTACCAGGCAAGTGAAATGGAAGCAAAGGGAAATTTTCTGTCACTCTTACCATAGTATCTCTTGTGAGTGACTCAATAATAATACCTAAATTTAACAGACACCTGAGTAAGATCAGGGGTTGGAGTGCCCAGGTTCTCTTTGTTTTTGGGGGTTTTTTCACGTTTTTGCCTTTCAGTTTTTAAATGCTTCAAAATGTGAAGGTCTGCAATGATAAACGGTTCACTATAGATTACAGCCGTAGTTTCGTAACCAAACGATTTCAGTTTCCTCCAGAGAAATAGCAGTTTCTAAGGAAGCGGAAGAAAAACCATTACCTTAGAAATGTTAGCAGTCACTTGGCATTTATCATTCTACAAATCGAAGCCCCTGTTCTCTTCACTTTGCTATAGTAAATCGTACATCCTAAATCTCGCGAAGCTGCATGATCACCAGGCATTTGCATTTACCAGGCGATTAGACTTATCGCAAGCGTAATGCTTTCGGTCATCTGTCAAACAAAATAAAATTTCCTTTCCTGAGTACCTATGGTTCCTATACTGTTGTAACATCCGATATTCCAATCCTATAGTTCTCTTCGTTCTACTTCACCTTCCAGAATGGAAGAATCCTGGAGCTTATAGCTTTGGATTTTTATTTTAAAACACAAAATTAGCAGTCCTGGGACATAAAGGGTTAGCAAATTCCTTACGAAGGCCTGGAGTGATGCACTGTCGAGAGTTCTTTTACCTACGGTCTACTTCAGGAGCATCGAGGCAATGCCTGCTGGTGGTGAAACTGTCTACTGTGTACATGGGCGTAGATTCTGGGGGGACGGAGGACTCGTCCCCTACACTTTCAGGAGGGGTGAACAACAGCTTCATTATCCCCCCACTCTTTGGCCCAGAAACTTCAAATTGTCCACGTTAAATCCATTTGTGCCCCACATTCTTACAGCCATCTGCGCCTATGATTGTGTACATGTGATAAACCTGATCAAGACTGTACTGTTGCAGAGCATTACTATTCTTGGGATTGGTTTGTGTAGCCAGAAGAAACGCATTGCCTCTCAAATGGGCAATACCTTTAAACATACGTGGTAAACTTTTCGCTACTCCCCTTACTTTTCTCGTGGTTACACCACCAGAGTATATTGAGATATTTGTCTTAGTAAGCTTTTCCCTTGACATTGGAAATGACAGCTACTGGGTCAAGAGCTACTTGGGCCATTTTCGTTTCTGATGTTCAGAACAAGTGATGTCCAGGTGACTTAAATAGGCCGGGGACCCTAAAGACCATAGAATAACATCTAACCCATTGTCGTTGGAAAATTTTTAGTAGTGAGATCACTTGGGTTCTGTAATGATTTAAACAAAACTAATGTCTTCAAACAAAGGGCTAATTTTCACAATTGCGAACGAAGCCCTGGAGCCTTAGCACTCCCTCAGTTGTTTCGGCGCCATTGCCGCTGACCAAGAAGAGGCTTCGAGGGGAAAAATCTATCTCGTAGTATACAGTCACTACTTCATACTATATGCAATCCCTTGAACGCAAAGCAAAGTCTAATAACAGCCTACAGGTAGGCCTACTAATTCATGACAAAAGTTAACAATTGAAAAACTAAAGTAGATCTGAAACCAACAGACTAAATGACATATGTCCAACGACACGATCAGTATTATGCTACTCGTCTCCAGGATCCTTAGAATAAAGATCAGACCAGTGACGAAAATAATTGTCCAGACTCATTATTCGCTCGAACACGAAAAAACTAGACCTGCAACCCTTAGTTTACACGTTCAAGGACAAAGTGAAACTTAAAACGCACACCGGTTACATAAGCAAATCAATGTTTTATCTCTTGGCTATGGCGTATTAAATCAGGTAGAATTAGCCCTTCAGCTTCTACAGATTCTTTTATTTCAACAATTTGCACCCTCAAATGTTTTTAAATCTTTAAAGATAGTTCAATTTCTCAAGATATCTCTCTAAGAACACTTACCCCCTTCTGCAATAAATTGACAAATGTAATCATATGACAATTCCCACATATATTTTAGACTAGTTCACGTTGTTTAGGGTGTAGTGATGCAATCTAAACAATAGATATCTATAGATTTTTAAACTTTGACTTTTGATCTAATGGAAATCTTTAAAAGATAGGTCAATTTCTCAAGCAATCTTTTTAAGAACATTTAAAGCAATCCTAGAAAGTAATCTGCAATAAATTGATAAATGTAATCATATGACAATTTCATAGTATTTTCGCACATTTTTTAAGGGAAGGACGTTGCGATTTACTACACGTTGTAATTTTTTATTTTAAGGACACTTGGTTCCACTTTTAACTTCTTCCCTAAATAATTTCAGCACAAGATGTTTCTTTTATCTAATTCAATTAATGAAACAAACCTTTTAATGCATAATAACGTCAAAAAACAACATGTGCTTGATAAGGTAAGTCACGAGGTCAATTTTTGTTAAAGTATGTTATTGACTGTATATGATGATAAAATTAATATCATTTATGTACAAAACTGCAAATTGCAAATGAAGGGGATTTAATGTCAGTTAGAGAACGTTGTATATTATTTACCATTCACGAGATTTTCAACATTTATTTCTTAATTAAATGAACGTATAGCCAAACCCTTGTAAGAGCGTCAAAATTAGGCTTTGATATCTCCCTCCGCCCCTCCACTAACCTACCAACTGTTCTGTCCTGATGAATTTGTTTGTTGTGTCCACCTGATCGATTTAACTGTACCCCTCGGGATAGCAAAAGTATTTTGTGCAAGTCAAGTATTTTTATTAAATCACATTTTACTTTAGTATACTCACAATCATTGTGCAGCTATTGATACTCTGACCTAAGAAAATATCTACTTAAACGTAGATTCCCTGTCCTTGATAAGAGATAGGGCAGCAACTATTTCTCAGTGTGTAGATCAGCTACTTCGGCAAAGAAGTCATTTCTATTTGTCATTCTTGCAGTCACGTCTTCCTTGTACACTTATCCTCCAAGAATTATTTCTCAAACTAGCGAAAATCAGGTGCCATCTGTCCCAAAATCGCAAAGATTCGAAAAAAGTCAAGGATCGTAGGCGACTGACTTTAATTCATGTTTGCTCTTACTAACCAGATCTGTCATTACTGATTACTCTACTTCTAGCAACATCGTGATTTACGGTACTTCATGATAGAAGTCAAGACCATTCTAAACTATGACACACCTTCATCTGACCATTGTGCCATTGAATAAATCCCGGAACTGAAATATTTAATCTATTTTCAAGAAAACTCTACGCTGATCTTGAACTACTATTAGAACTTCATTATACATGTAAATTAAGCTGCATCATGGTAAGTGACATTCTAGAACCTTCCATGTAAATAATATATATATTGTATGCTATTGTAAGTCAAGTAACTTTCACTTTGTTTTTAATTTTAGTTTAACTTGAACTTCAATATAAACTAAAAGAGATAGTCATTTACGAATTTGAGAAAATGTAGAAGTCATCATCTCGGCAATTTTGCTCCAGCTTTTGAAATCACGGACTCGCCGCAATTTGTCGCAAACTGACATAGATGCAGGTATTACGCAAACGTTTCAAAGGCACATACTTATTTCTATTAACTTCCGCGACACCGTTTAGTTTCGACTTATCAGACTTTCTCAGAACCTTGCAGCACACCAGTAGGTTTCGACAAATCAATTTAACCTGCCTAGGACTGACGACAAACCAACATGTCTCTCAGGCCTCTTAAGAACACTAATTGATCACATATGAACCTAATCATATTTCTGATAGAATCACCTGCTTAAGCTATTGCATTTCCATGGCAACAGACATCAGGTTTACACGTTTGCCACTTGTCTGACAACCATAAAACACAGAGAGAAGTCGGAAGTGTATAGCATGACAAGTTACCTTTTAGGTTAAGCTGTCATTCTTCGTCCTTGCTTCATCATATTACACGTCAACTAACTTTAATCACAAATGCCTACTCGTGTATACTGGGTACTAGTTTACACACGCAAATGACATCATTACATCAACTTACAAACTTAACTTAAAGGCACCCTTTTTATGAGGTCACGGGTGAAGTCACTGACCAGAAAATCAGCCAAGTTGTTCAGTTCACCTTATTTATTTGCACTTTTCTTTCTATTTTCTTTAAATTCTAAGAAGGTTGATGGAATTATGGTGCCAATTCACTGGAATTTGTTGTTTTTTCAACGTGACAAGTGCTTGTCCTAAAAAAGGTGGGGGTGACGATAAGTATTGGGAGAGAACAATCATTTTTGTATAAGAAGTTGCTTCAATATTAATCATGAATCAATATGAATTTAGGAGATATCGCTAAAACAGGTTGTGGTTTTTTTGCAATACATTATCAAAAAATGATTATACCACTTGCTAACAGTTGGAAAGGTGGACAATACGTCTCTCTGGTTGATCCCTTCCGTAATGAGTAACCTGGTAATTCTTGAATGAACTTTGTCTTTCGTCTTGAAGACGTAAAGGTCGCTGCTTATTGAGGAGATCTAAATTTAGGTATGAATTAACTGGATACCCAGGAATGGATAATCTGATGATGCTGACGTGTATCTAGGGGAGGGGGGGGAGATGGAAGTGGATACAGTTAAGTTCAGTCGTTGCAAACACGTTTTCTTAACTGCATCCTTCGACTAAATGGATTCTGTGGTTTAATTTTGACACTGCAGGTGCCTTACAGGTACAGGTGTCTTTATTCACAATGCAGAAAGGTAATTATGTTCACGGGCTCGACATTGTCGGGGTAATCGGACAAAACAAGACTAAAATACAAAATATAATGTATATATGAATATATAAAATACAAAACATATAAATCATATAAAAATCAAGGGAGACATTATGGGAAATCTGCATTTTCTTTATTTTCATACTTTTCCTTTAAAGATAAATATATTTTGTCCTGTATGATCAAATGTCTAATATCACTGGCATAGAAATTAGATAATTTATTTTACAGCAGTGTGCAAGTAGCATTAATGATGTAACTACGTTTTTACTGTACGTGGTGATATGAAGGGCATCACTAAAACTTTTGGTGTAAGTATCAGATTAAGTACGAGTATCAAACTTGTACTACTTAACAGACCAAATATGCCTCTTAAAGATAACTGAAATTTTAGAAAATACGTTATTCTCCCCTATATTCAAAATTCCCGCGACCCTGGCCCCCCCCCCCCTTAATGTTTGGCTAGATAGCTAAATATTTTCATAATATTATCCTCTAGTGTAGACGGCGAGGTTGCACGGTGTTAAGACAACTGTTCTCGATACATTGTTGAGCTACACCAAAACTTGATGCAGGAAACGACTTCGAGAAATTTTGAGAGTGAAAAGTGTAAAATGGCACCTCTAGCAGTCACAGCATCTCAAAGCTTTCCATCCAAACTTTAGGTTCATTCTACTGCCTAGGATACTCGACATAGGAAAAGGTTAATTTTCTTCTCTTTTTGCGTGAGTGTAAATAGTTTCTACCAAATAAAGCTCATGGAAGATACACAATTTGTTAGATATTTTGTTAGAAAAGTTTCTTGACTAAAAAAATGACTAGAGTTTCGCATACATCCATTTCTTATAAAATACTAGTTATTGTGCATAACAACTCTGGTTTTCAGCTCAAGAGTATTTAATTAACAAATGAATAGAATAGTCAACGATGAAACTGAAAAACAACACTTCAAACAATGAGAAGAGAGATAGCTTTCAAACGGTGCTCGTCGTCGTGCTCGTTTGTTTTACCGAACTTACATTAAAACTACCATATATGAACACAACGTATTGAATCAGAGCATAATTATCAAGTTGCCAACCTTGAGAAGACTGATAAACCGACAGATCCTGCTAGGGTTCACTGCTTCCTCTAAACCGCACTTCATTTCACCGGCACTGCAATAATCCGAAGCTGTCCCTTAGTTCCTGCTATTGCGTCTCTCTTAAATTGGACGAAAGCCTCTCTCAAATCAGTGCTCCTAACCCACTGAGACAGCAATTGATCAAAATTTAACTGCAATCGCTTTAAGAATTTTAAGGCCGACAACTATCACCTTCCTTCTGAGATCAATGTCAGCCTCAAAATTGATCTCCCACAAAAAGGAAACAATGAGGTTGCAGGATCAATATCTTCTGCAACACTATCGCAAGTCTTTTTCTTCTTCTAAAAATGTGCCAAGCTTTCCTCTCTCCATCGTTATTAGCAACAACTTTGTTATTGTTAACTAACGTTATTTGGCCTTCTTTCGACGAGCTTACTGACTTTTAAATGTTTTAAAATCTATATATGGCTCCCTAGTGGTACTAAAACGAAAGATTCCCTTCAATAAAGTAGAAAAATTCACGTCAACTGGATCAAACTGTCCTGACGTATCTTATCCTTTAAGGATTTTGCCTCAAACACTTCATGCCTTCCACAAGGTTAGCATTGTCAGCCTGTGTTTGAATATTATCGTGGAAAAGGATATATAAAGGAAGGACGTATATAACAGTTGTATGTAACAGTTACTGTTATTAGTAGGGCACTCCATACTAATAAGTTTGGTGAAGCAGTGCTTTATTTCTACGGTGTCAGTAGAGACATCTTGCAACAAGACCTTAGAAACTACAAAGTATTAATCTCCCATTTCCACTTACTTTGCTGATCAACCCTAACTATCCTGCTATTAGCGATGACTTCTATTTGAGGTGCCATACCTAGATCATTCGCCTTTTTATCTTGTTTGATCTTGCCCTCTGTAGCCATACAGACTTTGTTTTCTAAGCCCATTTATCAGAGTGCGATGTGAAATCTCTCTTAATGTTTCTTTTAAAATGACTAGGGTTTTTGCAAGATGTCCTGTATTAAGCAATTTTCAGACAAACTATTCAAGTGTAGTCTGGAAAAGTCAATAAGTGGCATAAAACTGGAAAACGAGTAAAAAGCCTACGTCCTCAAATATTTCCATCAGGTACCGGACACGATAAACGTCTGAAATATCATAAAGAAACTTTCGAGTGGAATTTAGAGAAAAGAAAGAGGATTGCAGTTGTTAGAAATAACATCTTGATGCGTAGGCGTACGAGGCCATAATTTTTAGGGGGTAAAATGTTTTGTTACCGAACCTTACATCTGAAATATTGGGCCAAATGTAAATTGAATTGTCTTGATTTAGATTTTTCTTCAGTAAAATAAGTGAATACCACTCCTTCTAAGAATTATATCCCAGTTTCTTCCAAAAATTTTTTTTCTCCAGGCATTTGAAGGACACAGTGACCCTATGATCCCCATCCTCTCCGTTTAGGCCTGTATAATTGCCACACTTGTCTTTGTTGCGTAATTATGGAAGTTATTAAACCGATTTCTTTTGCCAATAGAAAACAGTCTTCTTTTTTAGTAAATAAAGTTTCAAGAGCAGCGAGATGAAATGGCAAACTCGCGTTTTCTATTAGTCTAAGGAAATTTTTCTTGGTGTTTGAGGGGGGTGGGGGGATGGTTGGATATTCAATCAGATTTTGTTCGATTTCGGCGTCAACTTAGGAAATATTGATTTACTTTTCTTACAGACCTGAGTAGAATAGCTCGTGCGTTGTTACTCTAACTTATGACGGCCAGTGTATGCTGCAACTTCTTAGACATATGATATGCATCAACACTCTTTACATCATCATGTGAATTTGCAAAGTGACGAGCTTTCTTGTTTGATTTGTATTACGTCGTTTTGAGTTTTAGGCAGCAAATTTTTGGCAGAATACACAACACGTAATTTAACCGTGGCTGTCGTATTAGTCATGGCTGCTCCTCCTCTCCTTTTGAAGTTTAAAGGAGCATTTCCTATTTTCGCATAAGCGCAGATAGAATCCCCAACTCATTGGTTTGCACAGTCTCCACTTTTAGCAAGATTCTTGCACACTTTTACACATCATCGTTTCGTATCAACTCAATATATTGTCATAATGGTTTAAGGTTCTAAGGTGTGGTAATGGAAGTACTGTACTCCAGATATGTGTACTTTATCGAAGAAAAAAGTACTTGTGTGCATCCTGGGTTCGACAGAAGGTAACAGATGCTTGCTCTACGAAACGTAACGTATTTCTTGACATAAGTATTGCTTTTATCATCATCACTATCAACATCATCATAGTCCTCTTTCTCGTCTTCATTACTGTCATTATCATCATCATCATCATCATCATCATCATCATCATCATCATCATCATCATTATCAACACTAGCAGCAGCAACAAAAGATGATGATATCAAGGGTGCCACTTAAAAGGTAACAAGACACGGTAACACACTTACATTTGAAATAGTGGTACACAGCTATCACCTTTTATGCTACAGAAATGAAATCTTGAAGAAGCACGTAATCACTATATAGCATACATTTATGAGGATAAAATGTCTTGTTCTGCTATGCAGAGGTAAAGTGATGACGTCACAAATAACTTTTTTTTTAAAAAGTAGTACGATTTGACTCCAGATATCAAAATTTAAGTTTGGAATAGGCTGCTTCCTAAAATAACAGACCTGTAGTGTATATAGTGGTGAAACTAGATGCGTTTGAATCTCAAAAATCTCTGGTCAAAACTCTGTTATTATTCCTTGGTTCCTTAAGTTAAGAACCAGCATTAAATAATACGGTTTTGTTAGAGAGATTCAAAATTTTGAAACCTGATATCTCCGTGTTGGGAAAGGGCAACATTCTCAATTTGGGGCATTGGCGTTATCACTAATAGGGTAACATGAAAATTTGTTTTTTTCCTTGTAATTCAAAAATTTTCAAAATCATGACGTCACACTTTCCCACCGCATTGGAGAGAGCTTTTACTCCCGCATTACACTGTCCCCTACCAATTACAGAGTTTTACTTATATCTACGCTTGCAACTATCTGACTTTTACTTTCAATGTACTTCTCACCAAAGAGGAATATTTTAATGATGAAAAACAAACTTCAGGTGCTTTCGTAAAACAGGTAGTGTAAATAAAATGTAAACGAAGATGTAAATATCATCTGTTCATCTGAGTCGAATTGCTCAACTAAGCAGAAGCCTTTTTAACAAGATGATGCTATGAAAATTTTTTGTTTATAACTTATAACTTACACAAACAATTGAATTTTAACTATCTACTTAAAGAAAACCGCTAAATCCAAGAACAAACTTGAAAATGACAAAAAATTATTACAAAAACATGGTAAAGAAGCCCAGTATCTAATGAACTTTAGCAATCAAAATCAAACGTCATTTACCCTTCTAGATCATAATAAAGGTCTTAAAACAATTAGTGCCGAAGGAGATGAGTTTACAAACTTATGCAGAGGGAGGATTGCTACTAAAACTTCTCCGGTCTGAATCGACGCAAAGTGTGTAAGCAGCATATGGCTAAATTGGTCTCCTCTTGTCACCTTCCCAATGACAGTTTTAACTTTCGATTGCATTTGTCGATATATCTTGTATATACTTTTAAGGAGACCTACATTGAACATGTTTTAATTGAGTGCCCATCAGATTATGTTATCAACATGTACTGCCTGCGAACGGAGCCTGTTTGTGGGATTCTCCACCTGAGCAGGGTATTATTGGGGTTCTGTTTATCAAGTAGAGGGTGAATCTAAACGTCCCTGACTTAACCGCCCCTCGATTAACCGTCCATCTATCAAACAGCGGATACCACAGGATTTATTCTTGATTCGCTTTACGCACCACATTCTCGTATATTTCTACCAGTTAAAGCCTCTTGAAATAACTTCATTATACACTGAAGTTATTCACCTTGAAAAAAAACACCTTCAATTTCTTCACATGATGTAGTGAACCACCGTTACCAAGACATGCATATCAGTTCGACTTGGGAAGTTGCAATCACATGAAAACGACATTTAACAGCTACTTTTCGTAAAGTTGTAGCAAAGGTCTGTTCAATACCTCTCTTCTTTATTGTCACAATTTGTAGTTCTCTTGAGCCCTCGAATGCAATGCTTATCTGAAGATTTGAACGGAGCTTTTGACGCAAATTTGTATTTGGCAGGGATTGGTTTTGAGATTTGATTAATCAACTTTATGGATTATCTGCTGTCATTCAAAGGATATTTTGTCTCAAAAGGGCCTGATACCCGAAACGCACTGAAACACAGACAGGGAAAAAATTCTTTACCCCTCCCCCCTCAACAAATGGCGACTTTCTAAAGGACCACATGATCCTGGAACTGATACTAGGTACTAGGTTTTAGTACCCCTATCTCATGAACAAGTATTCAAGTAAAAAGAAATATCTCAAAGAATACGTATTTAACTCTTTATGACTCTTTTTATATTGCATTATGCCTAACTCAATAAATCCCGAGTCGATTCAAATTTGACGTATTTTACTGTACGTCACCTGTAGGCTTCAAAGTTCCAGTGATCAAATGTTATTTACCACGTCTTGACACCCTCATTCACATACTCTCTCCATCTTTCTCTACTATCCCTTTTAAAAATTGTTGGCTCGCTCTTGCTTTTAACTTTGTGAAAAATAGCATGGTTCATGTGTTGCCTGGTCATCATTTTTACACAATATGCAGTTGGTTGATAATGCATTTGAGGGTATGATGTTCAAAACAAGCCCTCCCTCTGCTACTACAGTATGAACTTGAGCCGACATCCGCACCCAACTGCCGATGATCGATAAGAGGCCACATGCTCAAGCTGCTTCGATCCACATGCAAACAAAGCAATAGCTTAAATCAACAATCTGATTAGTGACTCCTTAGGAAAGGAAAGGTGAGGTCATTAGATATTACAAAGCAGCGGCCCTCTGACTCATTTACTAAGAACATCGAGTGGAAATTATTTTCTGAGCCACATACATGTGCAATTCTGACAGGCAGCAAAAGTTGGACTAGAGACAGAAATGGGTGAATGTATACCTCGAGAAGATATCTTAGTGTATTTTATGTACTGCATTTACAATAGTTGCAAAAAATACTTGAATCCTGGTTGTGCACATCTGTTTTGCAGCACCACAACTTGAAAATTAAATAATGTTTAGTACCGTTTATTAGAAAGAACATAAAAAATTCCAATACTGATCAGTATCAAATAGCCACAGATGGACTATTCATTAATCAAAAATGTAGGAGTAAAGTGGAATAATCGTTCACAGACAGTATTATATATTGTATATTATATTATATTTACAGGTCTGAACATTTTATGGTTATGTTGCAATCAATGATACAAGCAAAAAAATGGAGTTAAAATTTTATGATGATAGCGCCGGGGATGAACGATAGCCAAAAATTGTATTTTGATAATTTACTATAAATCCATTATATTATAAAGCGGAAGATGTGCTATTCTCACATGTTTAAGATCTACATCCTAATACTTAAACATTAAACATAGCTTTTCTGTCCAACAACTCAATTTTAAAAACAAGCCCTCAATCTGCTACTACAGTATGAACCTGAGATTTACGTTATGTGTGACCAAACCACGGCTTTTGGGTGGCGTCAAATTCGTTGTATTGCGGCCTATGAAGTATCATCAGACAGCCCTTTTGGAATTCGTTATGGCAATTTATTAATTTTTTTAGTTTTATGGTGAAAATATGGATTGATTCCTAGATCATTCCTTTCACTAGTGCTTTAAGAGGAAAGAAAACGACAGATCAGCTTTTGATTAGACACTTCAAGTGGGATTCCTGTTTTAGCGTAACTGTCAAAGTTACATGCATCCCGTCTCCAAGATAGCAATCCTAACCCTCGTTAATTTTTGTCAATAATAGCTTAGATCGGTTTCATTCTTTTAGTGAGCTCGAACGATGTTCTGATCAAACAAATTAAAAAATATGAAAATAATTGAGATTTGCATAATCTGAAATATGAGGTCAGCCAGCTAAGATTTCCAAATAAGGATGCAACATTGTCCCGTGGCCAAGAGAAGGTTGGTTACTCTTAGTTTAATTGTGTTGAACGTTATTGATTTGAACTCTTGGAATCGGTTTAATTTTACACCTTAACCGTGCTAAGAGTATTTTATTACTTCTGTCACACAACACAGCATTTCAGGAGTTTCCAATGGCACTCTGGTGACAGACGGTGACCATTTAATACCTCAAAGCTCATTATGCTTGCATCTAGGATCCTTGATTACGTTTAAACGAAGTCAATAAAAAGTGATACAGGAGATATTTATCATGCCTGCCTCTCAGACTGTAGGAAATCAGGGCGGGATATACTTCTAGGCAAATATATATCTTTTGATTTTAAGAATCCTGTTTATAATATCAAACAGAATTTCGACCACCATGACTCATGATTCATCAAGAGGATCATCTCAAAGTAACTGTGAAATTTCCTCCTGTGAACTAGACTGTGAAAACCACAGTGCATGTTGTACCGTAGTACAAGTATGACTTTACAGATTTGTTTTAATATACCGATTAATTCTATGAAGATTTTGTGTAACACAAGCCCGTTCCAATTTTATGAATCTCTGAATTTCTCGACTTGAAAAGTTATTCTGCAGATATGAAATTCAATGGAAATAGCGAGGCTGAATACATTATCACAATCGTTACTAAAAATATCCTTTTTGATTTTATATTTTGCTCTTCTCCTTCCCTTTACTATTTTATGACATCTTTTCAAGAAATTTTGTTTGAAGCATACACCATTCTCTCATCACATGTCAGTTATATATATATATCATAAAAACAATGTGACAAATGGGCGGCAAAAAATATCGAGTACATGGTAGATCACAATTGAAATTTCCCAATATAGAGCATTATATCCGCCTATTTTCCGCCTACACAACTATTTCCACGGTAATCCTAAAACAGGAGAATCTCTCAATATTTGCACTCATTAATATATGAATGGACGAGAGTATGGGGGTGGCATATTTTCATATAAAAACTACATTTCTTCAGAGCCAAAAACTCTGTAAAATGGTTAAATTCGCCAATAGCTTTAGAAGTGGGTCTGAACCAATATTTTTAGAATGTGCCAGCTTTTTAAAGTTTCAAAGATTCATCATCATGATCAATTACGATAACGTATCTGAGACATCTCCCTCGCCCTTCTCACTCCATTAACATATCTGTGTAGTCATGGTGTAATAACATTTAGTTATCGAATTTCATGGCGGGGGATAAGGCATGAGGAAAAGCCCACAAACTATATGAATCATTTTGATGTCATCATGACATAGTAAAATACCTCGTTGACCCTTCCAATTTTAAACATAGGCTCATAGGATATTATGCTTTAAAATAAGCTTAAATACAATCAACGAACCTTCTATAATACATTCCTTCATTAACTTTTAGAATCCGTATTAAGTGTGTAACCGTCAATCAAACATTTACCTCGGTCCCATAACTTGATGACACCTTAAAGACGTTAATAGTATAAATCGTCTGCATTTTTTCATGAAGCCCTTGCAATGTCAGAGAATAGACGTGCTCCCTCTTATGTATCAAAAGAGACCAATTCTTCCCCTTGCAAGACCATTCTATGCAGGCTATTTTTACAATTTTTGCTCCCAGAAGTACACTGTATCTTTTGTACATGTGAGGTCTATGCACATCTTTCATGAGACATCTTTCATCCGTGTCCTAAGGGGCATTAAATAAACCTGCATTGCCGCAAAGCAAGGCCATATCCACAAGGTTTAACATGCTCAGAATAAATATCTACCCTACATTTATTCATTACTTTATTTGTCAGTTTCTATCTCAATTTCTTCCTTTTGGGAATTTCCTCTGTAGTATGTGACACCGTGTCACGGCATGGGATCGCTTAATTTCACAGTCTCATTCTGAAATAAATATAAGAAATGGTAGGATGATTTAGGTATTTCATCAAGT
>JAAAKL020006367.1:0-18095 GCA_010016065.2 Carybdea cf. marsupialis auct. non (Linnaeus, 1758)
AAATTGTTTTTTTATATGAATAAATTACAGTACGTATTTAGATAGCACAATGGATGAAGTCACACTATTTAACTTCTTAAAATATCTGTTTCTCGAAATGCCATTCTTCAAATATTATCATCAGCAAAACAATAAGAAAACTGAAGATAAACCTTGATATTATGCCACCTTCCTGTATAGGGATCATTTCTTTGCACGTAAGTATTTTGAATCCATATTTGGCATCTCTTATGACATGGACATGTACATAACTGATAGTGATGATAACGACCTCCGCTCCATAACATTCTTCTATCAAATGTTAAATAGGCCTCTACCATTTTGGTGGCAGATTTATTTCTAAATCTTGTACTATAATATGAAAACCCCATGCGTCAGTTATTTCTCTTTTTATCCCTTGAAGTAATGGTGTTCTGTTAGGAATACATGGGCTTCTTCTGGACATATGGGTCATCTAGATAGTTGGGAGATGTTGTATTAGCCAAATGTCCTGACAGGAAGATTTCAAATGCTAACAAATGACAACCTGTTAGCGACTCTCACCGCTTTCCGATACCAACCCTAACCATTCCGTTCTATTCCCCAAATGCAAAAAGTTAACAATTCCCCAAAGGGATTTCTTCCACCTTCATTACCTATCAGCTACATGTAAAATCCTATAAGACAACGCAGCATGTAGCTATTGTAAGCGTAACAAGGCTTCCTGGTCATTATCTTCCCTACATACGAACTCAAGCATAGAAAATATGGGTCTGATTAGCAACCTTGCCAAATAAAAGTGGCCAAAAATATAACCACTGCTTACAAATGTTCAAGTTGAAACTTAGAACGCCCCCTACTTTAAAATTCTAAATGTCCATTATGATATCTTTCGCGGCATTTAAAATTGCCCATAAGATGCTGCCCAATCGCAGATCGTCCACCATTAAAGCCTGGTTCCCACTGCGGGATAAAGCTTGTCGTTGTCGTTGTCGTTGTCCTTATCTTGCTTCAAGACAAAGTGGGAAGTGTCTAGTTTTGATTGACAGCTTGCGACGTAAGGCTTGTCGAGTAGAATGAAAAAGTTTTCATTCTTGCAAGACAAGCCTTGTCGTGTTCCTTTGTTCTCGGCATTCTATTTTGGAAGATTGCACGTGTGGGGATAGTTTGAATGAACATAAAACTGACGTAGTAGTGAAACCTGGCGGGATCGTTTGAATCACAGTAGAATATCACTTAAGTTGTCTCTTCCGAGATGTGTCAATCAAAGTCAGGTGCTCAACCAAGACATCAACATCAACATCGACAAGGACAAGGATAAGGACAATGACAACGACAACCAGGCTTTAAAGACCTCATCACGTATGCTTCCAAAAGGTGCACATGTAGCATTGTCGGTGTTGAGTGACACGTGACACGTCAACCGTTACACCAATGCTAGCAGCAACACGTTGCATGGGAAAACGTGGTTCCTGCGGCAAAGCAATCACAGGTACAACTCCACATTTGTTTGATTGCCTAGAAAAAAGAGCGAGTTTCTGGAGTAGGCCTCAGTAACGTGTAAGTATCATGTCCACCTGAAACCTGAACCACTGTATGCAAGTCCACGTTTCATGCCCTAGAAAACAAATCACCAGCTTTCTCACAAGTCTGTTTCGTCTATCATTGGCGCATTACTTACACTTTCCAAAGGTCCAAATACTGCGGGGCGACTGGTAGCATCGAGCCATAAATTCGGCGTGCTTGTTCAATATTTCCACGTTCAAACTCGAACTTGCAAACCCTGCCAAAAGAAAACCACTTTGCATTACAATGGCATAAGAGCGAATACACAATAGTGCAAAAGTGAAGTGAAAGCATACCAATCGTTTAATAATAATAAACTACTAGATATAAAGCAAAATAAACTACTACAACCCGATAAGTTTTAAGTATAAGGGGTAATCTTACATTGTGAAAGCGTTAAATACCCAATAAAAAAACTCTGGATCAGGTGAATAGATGTGCTTCACTGTTTCCTCGCTGCATCTTACAGGACTGAATCAGCTCTTAGCAGAAAAATAACGAGGATCTTGCTCCTGCAGATACCAAAAAGTAGCGTCCCAATTGTTCTCACGAGTCTGGAGTGCCCTGTGTACTGTGATATCAACTTCAATTAGCCAATGGATGCACTAAAACAGGAAGCAAGATTTGACATAACACAATGCTACAGCTGTGATCCAAGTATGCACTATATCTACAGAAATTATTGGTAAGCTTACTTCGTTCCTAATTCCACATTGTCAGCCATAACGTTTAACATACTTTGGTAGAATGTTGGTAATGTTGAAGGAGATATCAGCGGCACACACAGCTGGATGACCTGAAAGACGAGACAACCGTAAGTATCAATTCACAAACAGCACTGATAGCTATTAATAATTAACTAAATGAAACTAAAATCTCATTCTTAATAATGTGATTTTATAAGTCTTGCGTGCCTTTGTTCCCTTGTTCGTGCGTACCTATCAGTGTGTGTCAACCGCATACATGTGTGCAAACCTGCACCTTCGAACTTCAATATGTACACAACATTTTATCGTCGCAAAGACAGGATTTAAAAACATCACGCTTGAAAAGAAATGTAAAAATATCACGCCACATCACTTCACAAATATCCACGAGTCAACTATCAGCGGGTCACCACACTTCCGTTGAAATAACGCCACTCGGTGTGTCCCAGGTTCGTAGCAATGAAAATCACTTACACGGTTTGCCTCGTTCTGCTTGTTTTTATGGACTCATGATAATGCGATTCTCTTAATCTCTGGTTACCGACGGTTACAGCCGCCGAGGTCTACTGGATACGTTCCTTGCCTTCAGTTCAAGAGGGTCAGGGTTCAAATCCCGGAAGGGCCATTGGTGACGTCAGGAAGAGCATCCGGTCTTAAAGTGTTCTATGCTCCAACAAGTCCCATGTACATGGGCACCGCCCTAGCCCTTGAAAAAGGAAGTGCACGGCGTTAAAACCGCATCATCATCATCATCATCATCATCGTCATCATCATCATCATCTGGTTATCGACATTGCATTTTACTGTATTGAAAGCTTACGTCAATGTCGTTCAGACTAAAGGTGTGTGCGTGTGTGTACGTGTTTGGGGGGAGGGGGAGGGTACTTACAGAGCTCCAATATTTATCAGCTGTCACCGCAATATTTTTTAAATCATATTTAAGAATCTTTCTTCTTCATAAATACATTATGAGCATTCTACAGTTTTCTTGGAAATCCCATCTTAATAATCTAATATATGAAAAAATTGAATAAGACTTCATGACTTCATAGCACGTTTAGCCAAGTTTTGTGTGGTGGGGACTGAAATGGTGTCCAAAGTCTGACCTCACTTTCAGACGGAAGATGCTCAATCCAGTGTTTTTTAGAGATCAGTGGACTCAATAGCCTGGTCTAGTCTGCAGCCTCGAAAGGACATCATCGCTTCTTGATTCTCGGACAAGTCGAAGTCAAAGAGACAAAGTCGAACTTGAACGTCAGTGAGCTTTTGAACAATTGTTGCATCAGATAACTCTTAAGTCAGATCAAAGCAGATTCTACAATTTGTGTGAATATTGTTGTTTTTGTTAGAATTTTATTTTCGTCGTATAATTTAATGTCAGAAAATACCATTTGTGTGTATTTTTCTTGGATACGCCCTGTTGTATTGCGTGTCGCAAAGAACCTGGGTGGGTCACTAGCCGGGAGGCAATAAAAGGAGGGTGACCTCTTATGACATACGGTTTTCTGCTACTGGGAAGACGTAATAAATCTTGTCTCGTTAATCAGATAACAAATAACGGTCATCCTACCTCGTTATGAAAGTCGTAACTATCAAAGCACTGCGAGTGGTCCAAAGGAAGTGGGCAACTAGAGGGAACCGATACTAATGATCTCTGCATTGATTCCATTAGATAGAGGAAGCTGTCGGTGTCCTCCTCGCTCAAATGTTTTAACTGGTACTTGAGGTAGTGTATCCATAACGCCTTGCGATTTTCCATGGAAGTGTAGGAGGTAACTGCCGATTCAAATGCACTGAGAACTTCAGGGGACCGTTTGCAAGGATCACTAGAGACATCCAAGTGGAGACTGTGGTGAAAGAAAAACGAAAGATATCGTATAATCCGCTTAAAAAAAGACCCTATAGGCAAGGACAAACCTACAGAATTTAGCAAAATTTTAGGCAAGTGGAGGTGCCTAAGCTACGTGTATTAGAGATGTTGTTAACCTATCCACCCCACACCCCCATTTATGACTCTTGTCAAGGTGCAGACAGTGCAACTGTTGCACTGTCAGCCCTGTTCACTACAAAAGCCAACCCTAGGTGAACTCTGTAGCGCTAACGATACAGATATCATATTTGTAGTTCAAACGTAAACGGGGTTCGCCCCAAGTTAAACTAACTCACTTTCAAACCCACGTGCAGACACGTACACGCGTAGCAACATCAAACGTTTACTCGGCTAAACGAACTCGGGTTCGCCCCTGGTTAGTTTGTGTAGTGTAAACACAGCCTGAGTAAATTAAGCGAAAGATAACATGCAGCCGGCAAGAACTCTGGCAAAAAACCCGGGTTGTCTAACCATTCATGCTGTTTTCTACTTAAAATCATTCCTGACATGGCAGTTTACTCAGGGTGTCAGAATAATCGTGACCATGGTAACAGGATTGAACTCTACGAAATGGGTAACTCTACGATGGAATGGGTTACATTCAAATCAGGAACTACATAGCCACTTGGAAATAAAACAGCTTAAGAAAAAAATGAGCATGAACGATGAACTCAATATAAAGCCATCAGTGTGACAAGATGAACATCTGCTATGCAAAGTTCTATTTTGTGAGAAATATTAAGTACACAACTTGGCATTCCTCAGCAAGCAACTATTTCGGAGCGAAAGCTTTCCTGAGTGAATTATCAACAGTGTTCTCCAAACATATCTGGCTGCTCATAGCTGAATAGTTAAACGCACAAAACCCGGTTCGCACCAACTACTTGTCCTGGTTAATTTGGCCAGGGTTCAAAGGCACATGTGGTGGATGAACATACTAGCAAGGCATAGCGAAATCGATCAATTCAACGACAAAAATGGCCGGGGAAAATGGCCACTTTAAAATCGCGTAACATAAATAAGGATTACAGTAGAAAGATCTTCCAAATAAAAAAATACAAACCAATTATCGGCATCACAAAACTCGAAAATATTTAAAAAGAAGGCTTGTTTAGTCATTGCTAGATATAAAATCAAAGGTAGCTTACCATAAGTTTAACCAGCAATACAAGTACTCTTCGCTTGTTGGGTCACATTCGACGAGAACTTCTGGCAACTTTCCAAGAATACCTACAGACTGGCCTAAAAGTCTTTTTAATAGTAAAGTGATATCTGAGGCACTTGTCGAGGGCTCCGAAGTCACTTGCTCGTACTTGCTGGTCAGGTAACTGGAGAGAGTGTCGCCAATCAGTTCATACCGCTCCTTAAAGAATGAAAGACACAATAGTCCTGCAGCTCAACTAAATACTGTACTTATCAGTTATAAAATTACAAAGAAACCTTAATAGAGGTTATAAACATCAGGAAAGCGACCTGGACCATGCAAGGAAAACAAGACCAGGGAGGGGGATTCACGGTAACCAAACGAGGGCTTTGACTCGAATCAACAAGTCAAAAGTAACAGAAAGGAGCGTGATCCTTTTCAGCTAGTGTGTACATTTGACCATCTTGCAGTTTATTGGAGCTTTACACGCATGCTACTTGCTAAGTCTTCGAGGTCTAAAAACATGGGGCTAAATAAGTTGGTACGATATAGCCATACAGAACAAAACCAAGGGAGAGAAGATAAGACCCAAAGAAATTATTTCCGAACGGAAATATGGCGACACAAAGATGTAAGGAAATGTGAGTGAGGCAAACCAAGACTCGAACGGAGCCAAAATGAACTGCAGGTTCGAAACCTCGGGACCTTAAAGTATCTTTAATACTGTGCAGAAGATTTGACGATTATTCAATGAAGTTCAGGCCCTTCAAAGCCGTTCATGAGCACAAAATCGGCGCAAGTTAATAGGCAATGAATGGCTGAAGAAGGCAGTAGGGCATAAGGGTGCATTTAGGAGTCAGGTAAGGGTAAGTTGAACAAGTGTAGACATGTGTCCATGTCGTACTTCTAGTACAGCACTTACCCTATTCATAAGCCAGACGCAGTACACATAAACCATTTTATAGTGGTAGTTTGACAATGTGAGCAAATCTTTTCCGGCCTCCAAAGTTTCCTCCTCTGATAACAAAAGCGACTGAACTGAAAAGTATGTCGAACATAGCTTAGGGTCTTCGGGCAAAATCTCTGGGTGATCTTTAATCAATTTAAGCACGTCCCCCTTTTCAGATACTGATAGTTCGAACTTCAAAAAGCTTTCGATGACACTGCGACAGGATCCATGACAAGTTTCACTGTGCGAAGGGCAAGTATACTTCAATGCCTCTAAAATAGAAAAAGGGTTGCATAAAAAGCGTGAGCAGGTCTCTAAAACATGACTGTACAATGATGGGATTACGTTCTATGATAGCGCAGCGATGAAGTTGGGACATTCTTCATCTGGATACCTGAAAACTGAAGTGAGGCAGTGACAATAAGATTTAGCAAAACAGTAAACTGGGGGAGGGGAGTTGAGGCATCATCTTATACAGCAAGGCATATCATTGTGGGTACTTTGCAATGCTTCAATCTTTGTACTTACTTCTTTCTTTGTAACTTTAGTTTCCTATATGAGGTAATATGGAAGTCTTCGCATGAGCCTTTGGTAGTTAGATACAACAGCAAGGATCAGTCACGAACTACCCCAAAGTGCATTGCATGACTCTACCTTCAAATTAAATGCCACGGCATGATAGACTTATCATCATCATACCTTAATTACAAGCATCACGAAATCCAGTTCATCCTTACATAATTTTACCCTCCTTCTTGACTCATTTGCTATACAGTAAGACGGGTGATGTTGTATTTACACTCAGATCTATCAAGTTCCATCTCTCTTATTTGATTATATTTCTCACATTTTCTTTCATGTTCTTACGACATATATTCTTCGGCAATCGTGGTTATCCTCCTAGGAGCCACCAGCTCGGTTATAATTCCCACAGAATCACTCTCATCTCTTCTTACAACATGAACGAAGCTTGTCTCCCGGAGCACCACCTACAATTCTTTTTCTCCACACCTATGGAAACGTCTGCATAGCTCATCTCGTCTTTCAAGGAGATTTCTGCAATGAATCTCAACGTCTTCCTGTCACAGCTACGAAGATATTCTTCAGACTCAGCCATTGCCCATGTTTCCCCCACCATGCAACAACACCAATCTTCTGCAAAGCCAATATAGAGCTGCTCTTCTTCAGGGGCTTCATCTTGTTCACTAGAAGCCCTGTAATCCCTTCAAGCGCTCTTGGTAAACGAGATCGGACCACTGAAGAAGAACAGGCTCCATAAATTTCTCATTTACTTGTACATTGATGAACCTACTTCAACGTTTAACGTCAGTATCTACCTGATAACTGTGTAACATATCATCCACACTACATACGATGCTAATACACAGATACGGGAATGAATGACAGGTGAATATCTCAGTGAATGCGAGACAGTATACATAGTAGAACGAGAAAAAAAAGGAATGAAGTAAGTAGATGCGACCTGATAACTGTGTAACAGTTCAACCACACTACATACGATGCTAATACACAGATACGGGAATGAATGACAGGTCAATGTCTCTGAGACTGCGAGACAGAATACATAGTAGAACGAAAAAAAAGAAGCACGTAGATGCACCAACCTATTTGGCACTAAACAATACTACAATTCACATACGCACATACCTTCAAAATAGGCTCTCGTATCCTTTGCACTAGTTATTTGAATGTTGGTAAATGGGATCATGACGACATCCCTAGCTAACAGTCTTGACAGACCACCTTTCCTTTTATCAAATAATGATGGTGGCATCTCATTGAATTCATTTACATACAGATATATCAACCACAAAAAGCTTTTATCACAGTTCGTTATTGCTTTACCCACGTTGGCTAAAATGCTTCCATTTTCACTAGTCCTGTAGGTAAGAGCCTCTAACAAGGCCCTTTTGGCTACTTGTGATTTCCCGGACATTATCGCCAAGTTTAAAAAGTAACACAATGTTTCCACAATTTGGTGGGAAGTCCGACTATTTTTTAATGGAGTTGATTCGTCCAATTTACAAAGCGTAACAATCATCGAGAAACACAGCTCTTTCTTATCACTGTAAGTTAGCAGCAGCTCGAGGCAAAACCAGTTTACTCTGAAAGATGGAGCACACTCGCTGGCCCGCAGACAAGTGGAGCGAACTTCTTCATAGGTTCTTGACTCTGAGAAAAGTGAAAGATAATGCATCCAGAGTTCCTGGGGGAATGAAATTGGAAAATACGGTCATAAAACATGCCATTTTACAACCTCGTGACTGACAATCACCCTTCCTTACAGCTCGCGTCTTCTTGATAACAAAAATTCATTCATTTACCAATTAGTTCATTCACGCACTGATTTACGCTATTAATTGTTTCAGAGGGCCTTGGGATTGGCCACAACTGGAGTGTATTGACTAAGTATGCTTTGCAGAATGTGAATGGAACGTAAACAGGGCTACAAGATTATCATTTCATATCAGATGAATGCAGGTTTATGTTTTACAGGAATTAAAAGTTGACGTTTTGGAAGCTGAAAGATGTTTTCTAGGATGAATAAATAAATAAACAAACAAATAAGATAAATACAATAAAACAATAAATAAAATAAATGAAATAAATACAATAAATCAAATAAATACAATAAATACAATAAATAAAATAAATACAATAAATAAAATAAATAAAACAAATACAATAAATACAATAAATAAAATAAATAAAATAAATAAAATAAATAAAAACGTCGAGAGCAGAACTACTGATGAAAAAATTGCGGGCATCCTATATTCCTTTGTAATCATCGCATATTATTCTGAGCCAATGCCTAACCGAAAATACTATTGACATCGCTGATTTTGTTCCCGAATTCGATGTTATGGGAACATTTTCATACAATCTATGTTTACCGGTGTTCTCCTATGCACAGTTCAACCCAAAGTGATATGTCCTAAGGAGGTTAATTGTAAAACACTTTTTAAAACAAATAAACACATTCAATACTGCACCTCTGAATCCGGATTTTGATCGAGGCCTCTTGCCAATGCATTCAATGCTTTGTCCCTTCGGGTCTCGGGTGACGACAATATCTCTCTACTCTCTTGCTGATAAAACTGAGCCAGTGAAATCCAAAGCGCTACCTCTTGTGGCTGATCCCTTAGGATGGACTCCAGCTCTTCCTCACAGTTGTACGATTCTGCGAAATACCTTACTTCTTGGCTACGTAAACAAAGCACAGTAAATATTCATCAACATGGTTAATTTACAAGCCCAACTATAAATAAATCAAGCGCTAAATGAGATATCTATCAGGTCGTGTCTAACCAGTAATATTTTTATATGAGAAGAAATGATTAAATATCATAGTTTCAAAGGATTTCCTCTCTAGTCCAAAGTGTTATGTAAGCAATGACATCAGTAACTAGTCTTTCGCTACTTTGAAAGGGAAGGGTCACCGTAAGGTCATAATTTCCGATGTCAAAAAAAAAGTTTTTTTACAGCTTCAGCAAGTTCATTCATTTCCAAAGTGTCCAGTTTTCATCGTTATTGTAATCGCCATCAGTATCATGATAACCTTGGAAAAGGGAGATGGTGACAATGACGCAGCACAAACCCCAAGGATGCATTCCAAAATATTAAGTAGTAATACAACAGCATATACGCATGACTACGATGGGGCGTGAAGTGACCAATAATCTATGCAAGTAAGTACAAAGCGAACGAAAAAAACGCATAAAATGTTAATCGTTACCTCTCGGCCATTTCCACTTCTTTCAACACCGCTTTCCTCTGCTGATCCCTTTTTAACTTCTTTGTATCTATATTATACAATTTCTCTGCTGTCATCAGTTCCTCGGCGGCCCATTCTTGACTATCTGTGTTTACCTCCTGTAACCTGTCTAATTGGCCCCGGTTTGCAGTTCTCTTCTCAAATAGAATGTTATAGGCCTTTGAATCCGCCCCTTGACACGCTAATCGAATCTCCTCTAGAAGCAATACTGCAATTTCATCCTCTCCAATCTTTCCCTGATACTGTGCAACAAACGCATCGATATATTTTATGTTCTTATCCATGTTTCTACTTTCTGTAGCTTCCTTCGCCCTGGACGGGTCATACAATAGTAAATCTATTAAAAGTTCATTAAATGTCATGTTAAACACTCGAGATGCGTGCTGTCTTTTACAGCTATCGTCCAAACATTTCCCATTTAGATCAAAGGGGCAGATCACGTCTTTTGCTGCAATCTTATTCGAGTACGAGTTTGATGACAAACGTAGATTTTCTTTCGAGCGGAAGAATGGGCAAAGCCTAAAATAGGAATGGGAACACAAGAACGTATTAAACACGCGTAACATGACTGCTTGACCGTAACATGGCATGAGTATATAAGGAAGAGTCTATTAAGAATGGAGACCAATGAAGGAGAGGAAGGCCGAAGAGAAAATCGGAGACCCAATGAAGGAGAAGGCGAGGAAGGCCGAAGAGAAGATCTTTAGATGTTGTAAAGGAGGATATGGTGGTTACTGGCGTGGAGATGGAGGGCGTCAACGATCGCGCAACGTGGAAAAGAATGATCTGCTGTGGCGACCCCTAAAAGGAATAAGCCGAACAACGAAGAGGAACATGACCGCTTTCTCGCACACAGTTACAGTGGAAAGCCGGCTGAGGTTTCGAATTTTAGCCCCAAAAATCAACCGTTCAAAGCTCGGACCGGCTACAGCTGCTATAATCTTTGGCTCTTTGGGAACGAAATTTCTCTGATAGGTTCCTGGGATTTTAATGCCGAAACCTCGTAAAGTCACTTGAAACATTCATGAAATTGTCAAAATACACTTAGCTGCTTTTGCTATTGCAGTCCTACTTACTTAAAATCTCCTAGTCACCTGATAATTTACGTCTAGTTTGTCCAGTGTTTTGATTCAAGTAACAAAACCGTTTTTGCACTAGCTCGTGGACAAAAATCCTGAATAATTGTCAAAATAAGAAAAGGAAAGAATAAACCGGAATTATATCGCTTAATGATACATTGGGAAGATAGAAACGTTTTCACTATCTGTCAGCCAATGGAATAACTCATAAGTTGGTGGTCCGCTACATCTTTGCAGAGCTTCCTTCCTTGTCGAGTGTTAGTCGAGTTCCGACTAACCTTAAATCCAATTACTGGTTCATACTTGACTTGCATCGGTTTAAACTTCTTATCTGTACGACAACTAATTTCTGTAGAATTTTTACGTTTAACTGACTTTCATTTAACGATTTGTCACCAATTCTATACCTCAACTCGCAACATTTTCTCAATATGATTTAAAAGTGAACTCGAGACTAGACGAGCCGCCGTGGTCTAGCGGTAAAAGAGTCGTACTCGCATGCCTGTTTCTGGTTTGAATCCCGCCTAGCCCGATATAAAGATTATCGGTTGGGGAAGGCAACGGGGGACCACCCCTGTAAATATGCACTCTCCCCAGGCCATTGCTCACTCTGGCTTGGCAATAGGCTACGCTCGAAATTGTGCATGCCAAAACAAAAAAAACTAGACAAGAAGGGGCACGCATCAGAACCATAACTTGTTTTGGAGATCATCTTGTGATTGGACACCATAAATTGAGTATCTTACTGACGACCCTAAATTTCATACTTTTCGGTAAAGCTCATCCACAAATATAGGAACACATGGATGGGGCATTGAATGTCAGCCAAAAACACCAAAAGTGACACACTTGCAGCGACAAGACAACAACCTGGGCCAATCAGAGGCCTAACACGTGACAGTGCCGTTTAAGAACAGGAGACTGAAACTGAGTAACACGGTTTACTTCCGATGACTTCATGAGAGGACAGGATTAAGAAAAGAAGCTGCTGGTTGTTACACAGAATAGAACACCGTTACTTTCACTTGATCATGCAAGAATCTTAAGACCCCACCCTACCTCAAAGTAGCAGGATTTTAATAGCTACCCCAAGTTACCCATATCAACGGAATATGCATTGAGGAAACAGCTTACGGAGGTGTCCTCGTGGGAAAGCTAAGGGTACATCATTTAGCAAGTGGTAAAGGCCGAGGTGTTGGTGGGGAAACTACACAGCATGTAACTGAGCAAATTACACACCATGTAACTGGGGAACTTCACATCATGTAACTGGGGAAACTACATACCATGTAACTGGGGAACTACGCATAATGTAACTGGGGACACTACATACCATGTAACTGAGGAACTTCATATCGTGTAACTGGGGAAATCACACACCATGTAACTTGGCAAATTACACAGCATGTAAGTGGGGAAACTTCACATCATGTAAGTGGGGAAACTACACACCATGTAACTGGGGAAACTACACATGGGCATATAACACATCATGTAACTGGATAAATTACACACCATGTAACTGGGTAACTTACACATCATGAAACTGGACAAATTACACAGTATAGAACTGGGTAATTTACACATCACGGAATTGAGTAAATAACACAGCGTGTAAATGGGTAAATTACACACCATGTAACTAGGCAAATTACACAGTATATAACTGGGTAATTTACACACGGAATTGAGTAAACAACACAGCGTGTAAATGGGTAAATTACACACCATGTAACTAGGCAAATTACACAGTATGAAACCAGGGAGCTTCACATCATGTAACTGGGGAAACTTCACATCACATAACAAGGCAAATTACACACCATGTAACTGGGGATGCTTCACACCATGTAACTGGGGAACTACACACCATGCAACTAAGGAAACTACAGATCATGAGACTGGGGAAAATATACAGCATGCAATTGTGAAAACTAATTTTACGTCTATTAAGTATTTCTACTTATTCATTGAAGGTTCATCAATAACATTTCACACGGCCCCTGGTGGTTTCCATTTAACAGTTTGCAAAAAGAAGTTGAAAATAAATGCCACCTACCTGTATGATCGAAAGACTGACAAGACACTCTTATAGTTGCTGAGTGGAATCAAATTAATATCCTTCTTAGCTTCTTCATTATTTGTCCTTTGAACATTCACCGACTGTCCAATTGTGCCAAAGGAAAAACGTAAGTTGCAGCTGCGCGTTTCTTCACGTTTTTCATCACCCCTTGAAGCCCAGGGATTGGATCTGATTCTGTCCCGCATTTCCAACTTTTCTGACTGCGAGAAAAGATGATATAAGCATGCCGTATGAAAACATTTACAATACATACACACTTAACTACACGTTGAGGCACTTCCGAATTGTAAATGGCGTCCGAAAAACAGGTATGCGAACTCAGAAGACTCAAAATTTTAAAAAAGCATGTGAAGGCTGCCAGACATACAACAATCAATAATGAAACCTGGGCTATTCCACTTACATAAATCTTCTGCAGTCTTGATATCTTGTCTTCGTCGTCTAGGAAGTCAACAACCCGCTTTTGTTCTTGTTTATCATCATCACTAGTTACTCTTTCACCCGTCCGTCTCGTCGATCCTTGCTCAACTCCCATCCCACTTCTGTCACCATCTTTTTTCGATTCGCCAATTGTTTCATTTCCTTTAGCGGAAGAGTCAACATTGCTACCAACACCTATACGTTCTCTCTGTTCAGATGACATACGATTTTGGAACTTTGCTATTTTATTCCTTAGCTCTCTTTCCAACCTCATTAACCTTGCCTTTTCGTCAAGTGTCTCCTGAGACGACTGTGTACTGCGTAATGATTGTGCGGCTGCTTCCGTGCGGCTTTTGCCAGAATCAGATTTTCTTGTTTTTTTCTTTCCTTGTGGAGCCTAAAACAAAATAAGTTGCCTTACTATTGTTTACAATAAATGGGGTACTAAGTGTCAACGGGAAGAGATAATTTGAAATTCTAAGTTCTCAAAAGATGCTAGGGTGATAGCAAATATGACACCAAAAGGACCGATTCTCTAGTACATTGTCAAAACAGATCAATTCAGATCCTCTTTTCTGGATGATTCTTTGAAACTTTCAATTGGATTTTGACGTACTAATAGGGCCAGATGGCAGTTTTTTCAATAATCACATCACAAGGCCTAGTCATGCTGGTCTCCAAAACTACATAGAGCAACATGTCCAAAGGTAGAGGATTGGTAGCTAATGTAACAACTAACTTTAAAAAAAACTGGATCGAGCATCTTCCGTCTCAAAGTGAGGTCAGTCGCTGGACGTGATTTCAGTTCCCATCAAACAAAGCTTACAAGCAATGTTACGTAACATGGCGGACCTTGCGGCGCTATTTTAGCTTATGAGGGCCAGTACTCGTGACTACACTTTTCGCTGTTGGAAACAATGGAAAGCTCGATCCAGTCTTTTTCAGAGATCAATGGTTACAACGCCTAGTCTTGCTGATGTTGGTGTTAACCAATGGACGATCGGTAAATAATGTGACGGCTAGAGAAATAGTCTTTAACACTAGACATCAACTACCTTAGTTGATAGAGCACAAGCAGAGAATGCATGTATTATGGGCCAGAGAGCAGACAGCCAAATATTCTCCACTTCACTCATAACGTCTCAAAGCAAACTGGATACTGAAGAAAATAACCTGAGTACTCATTTACAATTTACACTATATGCCCTTCTCTAATTACCACTTCTTAATGAGTATCCCTCTCCACAGCACCCCAGTGGCACTAGGTTACACTTGTCTATATCACAGGAGTTACTTGATTAATATTGTTGGCAAGAAGACAGCTTTCGATAAATAATAATATGTTTCGCAACATAACAGTAGATTGAAACTTCCATCGAGTATTTGTATTCTCTATTATTTTTCCAAGCTCATTGTTTGATGCCGCAATAAAAGTTTTTCAGATGTCATTGCTATGTACTTTGTATGAATAAACAATACAAATTTCTACTGAGGTATAAAGATTTGGGATGTAGAGAAAGAACGAAAAAATATTTTCTTTTATTCCTTCTGTTCTGTTGACTACGGAAATTCACTACTTTCGAAAGAATCAGGCCTTTCCTTAAGCACCACTCGTGACTTCATTACCGTTAATTAAGAGTCCCCTGTTGAAGTTAATATCTTAAAAACGATGTCATTAAACACGGATATACAGTGTATAGAAAAAAAAGGGGGGGGGGGGGGGAGATTATGAAACTGAATTTCGATAAAAACTAAAAGAGGGGGGCGGACTGTTGATTGAATTATAACGCTGTTTGATGTTCCTCTAACTCACCGTCGACAGATGCAAGTCAGCACTCTTCCTTTTCCTTGTTACCTGTTTAGGCGTAATTTGTCCTTCCACCTTTGACAAATTGGTAGCCAAGTACGATAATCTATTTTTCAACCTTCTCACATTTGCTGAAATCTGTTTGTTTTTCCTAACTTGATCATCATCCTCCGTGTTACTTGGCTCACCTTTCCCATCGCCGCTCTCCTCTACAAAACCTCTGGGGCTGGCATCAGCTCTCGGAGGTGTAGAGCAAGCAACTGCCTTCATTCTTCGCAATCGTTGTTTCAGCAACTCCTTTTTAGCCAAGCTGAGGATTTTCTCACCCTCGTCTGCTTCACGTTCAACTGCCTTTATCCTGAACAGCTTAACGTCCATTTTCTGCTTGAAATCTGTAGCCTGAGGAAACCAATAGCAAAAGTATGTGAACTTTCTTGGCAAAGTATATAAATGAAACGAGGAATCTGAACAAGAACTTATTCTTTTGCATTCTGAAATGTCGATAAGATTATTTGCAAAATATATGCTCATAAGGAGGATTGTAGTGTATAGAGTCCTTGTCACAACTGCAGTTAAAGCAAATCTAACATTACTGGCAGATGCCAAAAAGCCCCAAATGACTATAAACCCAGAGAAAAAAAACCAGAAAGAAAGTCCCAGAAAGTAGGGGGGGAAGGAGTTTATAAAAGTCAGATTGGCTGAAGCAACATATGAGCGGGATAATAATAGCCTGCATGAAGCAACAAGAGAGATATTTGATAACCAACACTGAAGCTGACGCTGTCAACAGGTAATACTCATCTCAGATCAAATAAGATGTATTGAAGAGATTGGGGGTAAGTGCAATGTAATTTTAAAAGGGGCAAATGTATTAGTGGTCCTTGTGTGTTTTATTTATGATTATGTTGGTTTGCTTTTGCCAATCGAGGCCTCCCACTCTAAGTTTAACAATTTCTTAATGAATTTATGGCATTTTTTACTGAATTTTAGTGATTATTATGACACTTTATTCATTAGTCATTTGAAATATCATCCTGACAAATATGGAAAAATCATGTCACATTTTAGGCATGAACACCAGGGCTGCCAACATTTCAAGGCTATATTTATTTCAAATCAAACATTGAAGAGATTGGAGGAGTATTGAAGAGATTGGAGGAGTATTGAAAAGATTGGAGGAGTATTGAAGAGATTGGAGGAGTATTGAAGAGATTGGAGGCGTATTGAAGAGATTGGAGCCGTATTAAAGAGATTGGAGGCGTATTGAAGAGATTGGAGGAGTATTGAAGAGATTGGAGGAGTATTGAAGAGATTGGAGGAGTATTGAAGAGATTGGAGGAGTATCAAAGAGATTGGAGGAGTATTGAAGAGATTGGAGGAATAAGCAATGTAATTGTAAAGGGAGCAAATGTTTACGGGTCCTTGCGTGGTTTGTTCATGGTTGTGTGGGTTTGTTTTTGTTAATCCCATATTATAGGATTTCCACCAAATATTAAAGACAGCTAAATCATTGATCTGCAATCAGGGGAGAGGGTACTAATAGGTCTGCAGCTGCAAATAGTGTTTCACATCTCTTCGTAAACCTGTATCACTTTAGTGCTAATGGGGACTTGTATGAAAGCAATCACTAACCTTTTCACTGGCATCTTCCAATGAATTCATGAAAATCTTTTTCAATTTCCGTGCTGCAAGTAACTGTTGAAATATTTTAGCTATCTTTGTTTCCTGCTCCTCTATCTTCTTTTTCTTTGCTTCCACATCTGATATTAAGCCATCCAGATGCAGTTTATCCAACTTGTGCTCATCACTGAAACAAAATTCCAACAGATGGCATACACCTCTAATAAACCATTATTAAAGTTAAAGATAACAACAGGTTGGAGGCAGGTATTTATAAACATTCCACACAAGCTATTTGAAATAGAGGGTTGAGATGCCTGAGAGGCACTATCGGGGTGTGAGATAATGACAGGTTCTTCGTCTTCTCCGTCAGCATGGATGTATGAGCTGTCAAATGTCCACCAAGCAAAGCATGTAACACAGTGAAACAAAATATAAGATGCCAAGTAGACCACAGCCGCTGGTAACCATCACATGTGCATTAATCGCATAGTACCTGAAATGATTTGACAATGCTGGGTCATCTCAACACAATTACAAACTACACAATGGGTTTCTGAGTTTCCCTTATTCCACTTTCCATTATGTGGACTGTGTTTAACATGGGAATTTATCCAAAAAAGTGGTTCAGTTGGCGCTACCAAATGGCCTGCTTACTATACATTCTCATGCTCCACTATGTAAGGTGGATGGCAATTCCAAAGGAGAGCTAACAGTAATCGATAAAAGTTTTAGAAGAGAAACTGGGCAGAGATGTGGACTAGCAGAAGTCTTTAATAAAAAATAGTAATAGTACCTGCAAACTTGTGCTTTTCCCTTTGACAGCTGGATGACCTTTTGTAGCCCCAACAACAGATCATCTGTTAATGAGAAGGGCTCTGAATCTATCAAAAAATGGAGAAGAAAATTAAGCTAAAGCGTTTTGAGGGAGGGATCCGTGTTTCTGAGCAGTAGTTCTTAAAGAAATTAGACGAAAACTATAGCTATAGCGTGTTGAAAAAGGGAGCTATGGCGTGCTGAGGGCCCATGTGTTTGGGCAAAAGTTCTTAAAGAACGTCGAAGAAAATTGTAG
>JAAAKL020006368.1:0-18095 GCA_010016065.2 Carybdea cf. marsupialis auct. non (Linnaeus, 1758)
TGATCAGTCTTTACAATTTGTGTAAACAAAGAAAGTTCTTGGTAAAATGTAATGTTATCCATATGATATACATGCATATGTATATATGTATAAAAATGAATCACGAGGAAGCCAAGCTTAACTAGTTTATATCTTGCCTTAAGGCCTTTCAGCCCACTATTAAACTTACATTCTACTACTTCTAAATAAGTGCAATTCTCCCTGACGCCAAATTAACACATGATAATAGTAGACTGACCGTTGGCATGTATGACAAGTCAACTGGTACTCATCAGTACCTACAATTTAAGTATATCGCTATCGCACAGAACATTAATTCCCTATCGTCAAGCACCACACATAAAGTGGATAAGGTAGGACGTAGCTCTTATTGACAGAAGTTGTAAAGATCTCGAGGGATGTTTGTTGTCTTGACAGATGCACAGCTGGCAGGGACAAGGGCCTTGGATCAAGAGGAACTTCCGTCTCCGAAGAAGTCGAATCAAGGCTCAACTGAGGTTTCAGGGACGTTGTAACGTTATTATATCACCCAACTCTTAACAGTACGACAAACAAGATTATCGCTGATAATTTTGATATTCTAGGGTATGACGAAGAGGATAAGAACGTTTTTCTTGCAAGGCCTTATATTTCATTCAGAAAGGATAGATCCCTCATAGACAAATTGGTACAACCAAGATTACAGCGAATTGCAGGTTCAGAAAATATGGACTGTGTCCCATACAAAATAGTCTGATGTTTGTAATTATATCATAGAGAGCACCTCATTCTCCAACAATGAAAATGAACGCTTTTTAGCATCCAATATGGTCCTCTTAATTGCAGCTCGAAATATGCAGTTTACCTTCTTCGATCCATAGTGTGTAATGTCCTCTGCGTTGGTAGCACCAGCACGCAATTTCGAGCACGTTTAAAAAATTAAGAATCTCGATCACGGTTCCTCAGTTTTAAAAAAGCGCCCATGTGATAGGCAGTCCCATATATACACCAAAGTGGACGTTTTGACCATTTTTAAGGAACTGACCACTAGGGTATGTAAAACTAGAACTTTAAGCTGATCGAATAGGCTGAGACGGGAACTAGCTTTAGGCAAAAATAATCTTTTAGGAAACATAAACATAACATAAAGGCCAATGGCTTAAAGGAAGAAGAGGAGTCAGCAATATAAATTAATGGTTGTCTGTTAGCGTATTGTATTTTCTACCGACTACTGCGGCTAAAGGGGGCTCTCAAGAAGGTCATGTGGCCAATTTGGAGTTTGCCAGAACGCCTTTGCCACGCAAGATAACCCTTACGGCGTCGGTCACCTATTTAAAATCTAAGGCTGAACCTTGGTGGCGCTATCATTCTCTCCATGACGGTGCTTCTGCACTTTCTCCGATGGCCCGAAGTGTTTCAATCTTCCGTAGGATTTTCAAGACGAGAGTAGGGCTGACCCTGATAAACAACGTTCCGAATATACCTGCAAATATTTTAACCACAGAATAGTAGCAAGTGATTCCCTAAGAATTCAATTCGACTAATTTGATTTTCTCCCGTTCTGTAATTTGCATCCCTTAGAAATTTGATAGAATATTTTGACAAACATAACCAGGCCTCATTATCGTCAAACAATTTGTACCACAGTTTTTCAGACACAAGTGATTTTTAGGTAGTTTTTAGGTTTTTATATGAACGTTATTGGTTGTCGAAGAAGAAGGAAGAGAGTTACGAAAGCTTCTGTAGTGCTCAGATAGTTTAGTGCTGGTATTTCTTTTAACTAAGGGCTGTTCTAGGTATGTATATATAGTTACATATGTGTATTTATGTAGTTAAATATATCTAAAAAATACACATAAATATATATATATATATATGTAAGACGTATATTGTGACTAGATTGGTATTCACCCGCAGATATTTTTATTTCGAAAGATAGGCCCATTAAGTTTTAGGGAAACCTGTCTTCTATCATAACCAAGCTTCAGAACTTCTGAGTACTCGTTGCATGCCCAATCTGTTTCAGACTTACACGGTGAGTAGATAACTTTCAGGGATTATAACCCATGGCGATCTTGATTGCATGACAATGTCGATAATGTTATAAGACAAATCCTTTTGCCTATACCCCAGAAGGGTGAACTTTTTTGTCTAGCAGTAAAGAAGGCCTCGTTATATTTTAATGTGGCAAGAAACGTTTTCATGGGAAACGTGTTGGAAAGCCGATGATTTTGTAATTACACCCAGAATACGAAATAATTATGATGCGCCATTTCTACTCTAGCCAAAGCTACAATGATGGTTCAACTATCTCTGTAAGTTGATAAGGAACATTGATTGTTGTTGGTACATTGATAACCTTTAGTGCGACAACGGGGACTGGGGGGACTGGGAAAGGTCTATCTTTTAATTTACAAAAACCTGACATACAAATTATGGTCTACCTTACAGATAAGTTTCAGATAGTTTTAAATGACCAAGCGAAGCAAGCGAAGGCAAAGAAGATTAGCATGATATTGGTATTTCTCTTTCGTTGGGTATCTTTCGGTGCAAATCTGATGGTGGCTTGGAAGTTTTATCCAGCCAGGTGCGTCCTTCTTTTTTGAAATGCAAGGTATGCCAATTACAACTGTGTCCATTGTACGGCCCAGCTGCCCTTTATAGGTCAGTGAGCCTGTTTGTTGGTCGTACTTTTTGATTTGGGTTAATTTGAATATCGGGCCTACTGATAATCAAGGGTCTCTGATAGAAAGACTGCAACTTAAAGAGAAAGTTGCAATTGAAGCAATATTGACGAGAGAGGTTGAGCTACACAACAAAGGGCTTCCCAACAATTTAATTTTCTTTGCAGCAAGAATTGAATGAAATTGAAACTCCTGTTATCTTCGTTAATGGCGAGAACGAAAATGCCATCTAGATAACCTAATCTACTTCTAAAGTTCAAGATACCATTGAATCTAAGTACTTCCACATAGAAATATTTTTGACGTTCCTTCTTATATTTCGTGAAATACGACTAAAAACATTTTCATAGTTACAAAGCGGTGAAACAAACAGGACTACTGAAAACAAATCCAACAGTAAAGGCTGTTGTTGAGACTGATTTCGACGTTAATGTCTTTCATCATTTCTTTGCAGCTCTTATGCCAGGTTTACAATGGAAGACCCTTCGATATCCCTATATGAATCAGCAATAATTGCGACTGCAGTTTACAAGAATTAATCGTTTCTAGGAGGGTGTTGCTTCTTGTTCTAATAAATATTCATCCCGTCCCCGATGCAGTTTCAGGTTTTGAGAAGGCTGGACGCGTATTTGGTGATAGCATTTTTGTAGTTATGATTATGGTCATGATGATAACAAGGGTGACGACGGGGATGGTTATGATAATGATGATGGTATTTGATGGTATTGGTGATGATAATAATGGTGACGACAGTGAAAATTTTTAGAATGACGATGATTGACGATGGGTGGTGAAGATAACGACGACGACAACAGCGTTCAAGACGATTACGATGACGATGGTAGTAGTGGTGGTTGGTGGTGATGACAATCATAATGACAATCTTATGGTGGTTTGGTGATGTTTGTTTTAACGAGGATGATGATGGTGACCATGACGTTGATGACATCGATTGTGATACCATCAAGATATTCTTTTTACTCTTATTAAAGATGTTGCATTTCTTCCGGGGCATCGTTGCAACACTTGCACTATAATCTGTTACAAGGTAGCTTATCGTAAGACTAAGGCAACAATAAAGATCATAGGAATAGAATGAGGCACGATGGATACGTCTACCTTAGAAGTCGTGAAGGATGGAGCATATTTTTACTCAATCAAATTGCTTTAAAAGCCATACTCCTTTGGCTCCACCGCAAAAGAAAGTTATTAGAAGCTGATGTCATAATTGGAGAGTTGTGAAGAGGGGAGTGCGATGCCAGGATATTGTAATTTGCCATGTTGGCCCTTTCCTCTTCAGGTTTAGGTTCAACCCTTTTCCTTTTATGCAAATTAGATAGTAACAGAAGGAAGGGAGACATCAAATGCTACAGTAACATTTGCTATTTATAACGTAACGATAAACCATATTTCTAACATAGCATAACATGTAAATCCTTATTGAAGTCCGAAGTAGCGTTTACCTTTCACATTCCGTCAACAGAAGATTAACTGATCTACTTTTTTATTCCTTGAACAGTAACTCATTTAAACGTTCTGATAGCTGTGCCATAGGGAACCAATAACTACATCAGTAACTTTCGATTCCCTCTTTGAGGGGAACGAGGGGACGGTCATCCTTTAATTTATAGCAATCTCACATGTATTAGACGTTATATTTAAGCCTTGCAGCGTGTAGTTTGTCACTTTCAAGTAGCAAAAGCGAAGCACTTAGACGACCAGAGATAAATGCTTGTCAAAAGTTAACAGGACGATTGACTTGATAACAGCTTTAACAGGTACCCAGTTCATCGTTGATCACATTTTAATCCGAAATTTTCATCTTTCTGCTCCTAATTGAGGTTTTATCAACTAAGAAGTCCGTTTGGAATAGCTCCACATATAAAAATTAAACTTCGGTTTAAAAGAAATTTTGTTGACTTTTTTAGTAACATAGGTGTGGTCTCGGTTGAAATGATAAAATAAGTCACTCACCAAATAGATGGACAGACCAATTGTCAAACAGAAATCAGTGCAATAGCTGCGGTCGAAACTTTACCTAATAACAAGGGTGTTCTCAGAATATTTTCTCCGCAAAGGACAAACGTGGGAGTCTTTGAGTGTAGAATTTTTTAAGAATACATGAAAGTAAAACACTTCGAATCTGGGCTGGAAATGATTGCATTACATCGCTGGTTGCTCAACCTTGAGCCCACTGTCGTCTAGGGAGGTGGTTTTAGGAGGGCTTTGGAAGCAACACGCAGTTCAACAATTTATGGGTGAATTGCTTCTTATGGCCATCGCGATGTCGTATCGATGTTAATGAAAAACCACATATCGAATCTCCATGAGGAAATTTTTCGGTGCTTCACAGAAATTAGAAGAAGAATCGTTTCATCGACAACCCTTTGTACAATGACGTCAGCGATCTGCCTACAGAGGACAAATTTATCAAAAACAACAATTTCTTGATTTTGTTAATAATGAGGGGTCAGATATCAAGGTCATAACCAGATATTGAAAAGTACCGATCCCTCTTACTACCGTTTATAAATGCCTGACTTTTTGAAATTAGCTTGAAATTTAACCGTGGCTTAATAGACTTGAATTAGCTTTCTACATGAGAATTGCACTGTCCACAACACAGCTTATCGCTGAAACAGGCGAAGCATGTGTATCTGCATAAGGAACGTAAGTCATAGATAGGGGACCGTCACATAAATATTTTTTTACGTTTAAGAACCACTGTATTGGATTCACAATTCATCAATGCTGTTACAATTTGTAGTGTCTTCTTCAGATTATTTGTTTAATTCCACATACAGCATTGTTGATACCCTGACCTTCATGCAGTCTATCCTGATGTAGCCTGCCAGTGGTTGTCCTCGCACAGCAGGACAAAACAATTTTCCCATACTTTTTCAAAACCAATAAAACTGGGAGAATTATTGCTAAGATAGGACACTATGGTGGATTATTGGTGATAGATTACAACCACGGTACTGATCCATGTGGCCTTCTTTCATTTGCTTCGATCGGTGTGTTTTTCCTCCCGATGGCAGCCCAATATTCACTTTCTTAACTTGCAATCATTATATTGCTTCACTGCATTTCAAATTTACCTCTTGTTGTCATGGTTGAGGACCTCTAATTGCTCTGCAGGGGAAAGATTGATGATCGATGAACATAACAAGAAAATTAGTGTCAAAATGACATAAATCAAATCGACAAATTATGCCTGCGGGTGTTACAGAACTCAACATGTAGTATTACTTGTGAAGTACGTGTGTATCATTAAAAAGTTAAGGAACTTTTTAGTGTAATGATGACACATCTCAGGGCCGATGCATCCGTAGAGGGCTAATTGGAGCCCAATTCAGTGGTTCCTAATAAGGATGATTGTCATCACCGCCATAGGGAAGGCTTGTAACCCAATGATCTCACCGCCTGAGAGAAATTTTTGTTCTTGTAAATTTGAATCCAAAGGATTCGTCAAACGAGATGATCCTATGTCAGATAAAGTACGATTCCAATACTAAAATGCCTCCCCAAGTTTTGGATCAAGCGGTGAATAGTCCAACCTTTATGTTTTACTTTGGTCTATATTTAAGGCATCCATAACAATGCTTGATTCGAAACTTGTCAAAAGTAATATTAAATTTTGATTTTTTTTGGATATCCTCAGCTAGCCATATGGAGATGATCGAAGCAACGTGTAGCGGTAGAATACTAACACATTGTCCAGATTGGTCAGACTTAGAAGCAGATATGCAATCACTCTGGTTTGAATTAATTCGAACGTCTCTTGAAGCATATATATCACTATACGATCTAAAACAGAAGTTCTATGATTTTACCTTACTTTACTCCGTAACCTTCGCAGCTGATTTTGCAACTTATTTCAGTTTGATTTCCCATCTCCAATCCATGCGCATGCGTATTTGAAACATGAGCAGCAGTACGATTTCGTGGACTTGACTTGCTGACTTGACTTATGACGACTTGACGTCTGTTCGAGCGAGTTCTATTTTGTTGGTCCCAACTATATAGATGTTCAGCTGCAGATACGCACTGCAGAGCTATAAGGTGCTTGTGGTTGGTGACTGGTGTCAGTTCGCTGCAAGGATTTGCACCTCCTGTTAAACGAACTAGGTTTTTACGTAAGGCTAGGATGTGTACCTTTTTTAGTAGTGCTACTACGGTATACCATCAATGGGTCTCATCTGACTCTCAAACCGTATCGTGTACCATTGATCTTGAGGAAAAAGACAATTGAAGCTTATTGGGTACATAAATGTATTGATTAGGTGCCACACATCCTCTGCACCTTGCTGGTCAACATCAATCTCACCAGGCCAGAAAACAAGGAAGGTGGAGAGGCTTAGCTTTCAAACAGAATAATTGCCCCTCTTGCTCGAGAATTAGTACCCGCAATTTTTCATTGACAAGCCTCCAAGATATAGGGAAAACGCAAACACATTCTTGACCTTATAATTACAATGGTGCATTTTACTGTTATTTGAGATTCAATATTTGATGTATCACTAAGACTTGTAGAATTTCTTGCCACAATTTAGGATTGCCTCGGGGAACTTTCTTGTCGTTTGTACCCATTCGCTTGATTTTCTACAGGAACCAAACACTTACAATGTCGACAAAAATACGCGATTTACATGGCTAAAACAACTATTTACGTCTGCAGTGAATAAAGATATATAACAACAGATCCTGTTGTGTAATGATATTAGTCGTATTGTCAGATCGCGATAGATTATTTAAACCCCTTAAAGTGTATGGCACATGCTTTTATTTTAATCTTCGACTTTGCTAACCACTACCTTCCTAAGAAATTCTCTTCTGCCCTTGAGTTAGGTTACAGCGTTTCCTTTAACTAAACGTGAACCGTAGCTGGTCAAGCTTGGAACGACCGTACTCCTTTCCACCCCGATCCTTACATTCTTTCGGCCGTGAAGTTTCTCTTCATGATAAAAGCAAGTCCTCTTGTGTTTCCGTTTGGTTGCTCTTACTGTGTACCCATTTCTTCATTTTCTCGTTCTCGCTCTTTTTTCTCCTTTTGATACTGTGTTACTTCGATGGTTTTCTGCTCAAATTGAGCACCGAAGACGTACACAATACCATATCACCCAAGCAACAAATAAATAGATATCAGATGGCATTTAACACTTGCTCCAGTAGTCTGAAGTCATTCTACACGCTCAACAGCCAACATAATGGATTAATAAACTCTGGGGGCAGGGCTATCTTTGTTTAATTGGGTTGTCCCTTTCAAATAATCTTACATCTTTTTCCGGTCTATACGAATACACAAAACAAGAATTTATCGCCACATAATTTTACAATTTGAGTTCAATTATTCTCTAAGAAATCTTTTGTGGTTTTCTTAAGTTAACTTTAAGTGTTCACTGGCGCCATTTGTTACAGCCAGATAAAGTTCTCAAAATCTTGCTATTTAAATCAATTTTCTTCGATTTTCAATGGAGAGCTGACAAAAGACTCCTAAGTACCTGAACTGATCTCGCTAACACATACATTCTTCAGCAAAGGCTTAGGTCATCTTAAGGGTAGCAGAAAAGCTTATCAGACATATTCGGCCATTTGGATAACCATCTATGTCTTTATGTAAGCCTTACTCACCCTCTAATCTGTGGCAGGAGAGAAGTAGTCATTGTTCCACTACAAACTCAGTGTCACTTTGAACATATAATCTCATTTGAGTTATGACTTTGGCGCTGATGTTTGTACAAATCAGTTAGTAAATCCTACTCAGGGTCTTAAATTTGTTTCTTCAGGCCTGGACTGATGACTTAAACATTTTATCATTCGTCGTTTTCACTCTTGTTTACCCTTGATTGTATGAAACGCTTCTGTTATGATGACATGTGACACTTAAAACTCAGAATGAAATTATAGGGTCTAGAATATTAGATTGATGTTTGACTCTATTGGGAACAGTTTAATATACTCTTTAAAGACACCTTAACAACGTTCCCTTAGATTGAACTAAATGAAGATGATCGACTCTAAACGTTTTGGTAAACTTACGAATGTCGTTTAGGTAGCACTCTCTAATTAACTTTTATTATTAGCGGGAGAAAGGAAAGAGTGATCCTTTTGCTGAGTTTAAGCAGGTTACTAGAAACGTCAAGGTACTAAATACGGCATAAGACGCAAACTGCATGGACCCTCCGGTCAATCAAAGTGTCAGATCGAGCGCAAGAAAAGATAAACTGTAAGCAATAGAGATTTAAGTGCGTAGCTAAATACGAGATACAATAGTGTTGCTATTCTTTCTTCACTACAAAGTGACTCTATTTATCTTTATGGAAACATTTTAACTTGCATTTCATGATCATCATTATCAACGATATTATCCTTTCATCGCTGCTAAGGATTGATCTTATACCTCGTTTCATCACCAAGATAGCGAACAACAACAACTTCTTTGGTATTATAGGATTTCTTGCTGTCGCGATCGTATTTGATTGTGTAAAATAATTCTGGGGATCCTCGTTGCTTCACTTATCAAGGTTTCTGTAGCATGGCTATAAGAAGGATCTGATCTAGGTTTTGTGTTCATTTAGAGAACTTCTCGGCCACATTGCCTATATTCCAAGTTATATAGGTATCAAATCAATTTATTCCATGCTCCAAGTCCTTGCTATTTCTTACTCAAATTCCTTATAATGGTTGCATTTTGTTCCTTCTTCCTTTACACTAGAATATCAAGTGAGAGTGCATGACAAATCAGTTCGGTTTATCTTGTTTCTTTTCAACCACAGCTATGTTGGATTTACTATCATTATCATCGTGTTGCACGAAGCAGCAAATTCATTTTAGATCTCAAAAGCTTTTTCGCCTGACACTCCTCTGACTATAAAATCGTCAGAATGTGAAATCAAAATGGAATCAATGAAACTTATACCCAACTCTGATCGTCAGGTTGGTGTTGTTTTGACCAACCAGTGTCCAAGAAACTGAGTGAAAATGGAAAGACAAATGAAAAGACAGATGAAAAGACAAATTATTTCTGCACTTCTCGAGCCGCCGATGTTGTTTCATGTTTGTCGACGTCATCTTCTAAAAACCTAAGGGAGCATTGCCCGTGATGTGGTTTATGCCAATGGGGGTCGACGTCGCCCTAAATCGCCTCCTTCGGTTCTACTTAACATAGCTTTGCAGTTTGTATAAGAGTATTACACTCTTGGTCATCATTATTGATTGTTAAGTTCAATTCTTTTGAATCTGAATCTGTTGGCCTCCTTTCCGATTGAAAACGTACATTACCTATCTTTGTGGGCTCTTACTAGTGTCATCATTTAGTCGTCTTTTGTTTTGAGGTACTTTTGGAGGCTGTTTTATGTAACATCTCTAGCTGAATTTAGCCCCTTCCTCCTTCTTTGCTGGGTGTGTAAAGGCGGTCAACATCAGCTTTTGGGCGGTGCATATTGTAATGGGTAACAAAGTTCCTTGTCCTTACATCGTTACTTTCTTTTGATAACTCGCACAGTCGGCTTTTGTATGTTAAACCCGTATTGTACAAGTGGCACAGCTACAGTTTTTGATGGCTGTTATATACTTTCCGGGATTAAGCGCAGTAAATATAATATGTTAACGTTTTGACACGCATACACTGTATTGTTTAATTCTCTTGTCAGTGAGAATAAGGGCAAGCAGAAAAGAAGAGGAGATAGGGAATCACCTTGAAAGATGCAACAGTTAATGTTGTCATTCGTTAAATTAAGAGTGCCTTGAATGTAGCTAAGATACAGTGTGGCCTTTCATAAACTCATATTATATTTAAGAAAGTCATTATGTTCTGATACTTTTGTACGTTTCCAGTGCCGTGTAGATTCAGGTGTGGAGTGCGACGTGGATAGCTATTGACTAATCTATGCTTTACTAAGATTACAGCACCTCGAGTGACCATCAATTAATAATATTCTGTTGGTCAGAAGTTGATCCTTGTAGCAATATGATTCATGTTTACTATCTTTTTGTTGTAAAGGAAGTATTTCATTAGGACGAAGGAAGACTAAGTCAGGTCCAAAAAAATTAATGTTAAAAGTTTATGGGTTCTTGAAAGGGAAGTTATTGGTATATTTGTTTTGAATTCCAATGCCGCCAATATCGGCAGCAAAAATTGTATACCATCAGCTAGCCATTCGGGTACGTAGAATGAATTTTGTACAGCAAAGGAACGTCCAGTGGCGAATTTCTCATATCAATATGACAACGAGTGTAACCAGAAGTTGTATCTAACGTGGGCTTTTCATGGTGCTTGTTTACATGTTCTCTAATAGTATTAAAGCATTCCTGTTATGTTACATTTTTTGTCCTTTCCTCTTCATGTAGTTACTAATCAGCCTCGTAGTTGTATTATTTAATGCTTCAAATCCTTTGCCAAAATTGTTCAACTTCGTCAATGATTGATGGTCCTTTAATTTCTATTAGATGTTTCCAATTGCATGATAAAATCTCGTTTCTGTTTCGAAAATTTTGTTTTGTCTCTAGGATTCAGGCCTTTTATCAAATGGTCTAATACTTCGTGCTTTGGTTTCTATCTTTTGTTCTAACGTTTCCTTAGCTGAATGGAGATCATCATCATATTCGCATTTTTCAATCCTTACTCTTTCTGCCATTATAATTGCACCTTTTGATAATTCATCTACAATGGATAATTCCCCTTCCATAGATCCAATCTGTTTTTTATTCTTTACTTTCCGAATAGAGATTTTTCTCTCATGTGGTCTGTCTCTTTGGAATGTTTGTGCCTATCTTGGACGTAGCAGTGGAGGTTTTTGCATGTATTGTTTCGTTAAGAATATTTAAACCTACTGATTTTTCCAGGTTAAACTTTAATACATCATTCTATTTTTTAACAATTTTATTATTTGTCTTTTTAGATTTGTACCTTTTGGAGGTGGTCTCTTTCCTTCATTTAAAAGATGTTTGATATATTTATTTCTTTAGTAATGCCTTCTTTCTTTTTTTCTATCTCAACTTATTATTATCTATCATCACTTCATTATCTTCTTTAAATGCGTGACCTTGATTTTCAAAATCTTCATTCGACTCATCATTCTCACGATGCGTGGATATTTCCTTTGCACTGTGTCTAATTTCGTGAAGCTGTCGACCTATCATGTCCAAGTGGACATCTGTAGCATCGTCTGTTACTACAGTGGTTTCATTCCTAACAACGTCATCTTCTACATTACTGTTGTTAACTTTCTGATTTATTTCCTCTACTGTCGGTGCTTTGAGCTTCTTATTTCAAACGAAGTCTCTACGAGCGATAATTCAGATCAGTTAGACCGTTTTCTATATTTCCAACGATTTGGCAATCTTTTACGCTTGTTCAGTTGTGTCCCTTTCTGCTTTGAGTAGTGCTATGTGACCATTTGATTCTGTTTCTCCATTAATTTTGGAGAAATGGGGTAACATGGGGTTTAATATTGAAAATAGTCCATTCATGGTTATCAGCATGATAATTGATGCTGGAGAGAAAGTCTTCACTCTACGTTGAGAAGCCTCTTCTTGTACCGGACATTTTTGTCCCAGATACGTCTACCTCTTAGGGACGTGCTCCTTGTCTAGCCACATGACCAGAAATGCGGAATGGATTTTTGCTGGAGAAAATTTAGTATGAAAATTGTGTGTAGTTTTTTCATGAGACACCATTTGAAGTTAAGGAGGGTTACAAAAAGGAAGGATGAATAGAAATTACCAATAATCCATATCAGAACCAATACTATAGTTTAGGGTTACATCTATTCCGCCAATAAAAGACACATATGCCCCCTATTAGCATGGATGAGGTTTTGATCTTTCCAGGTAATTGATGTCTCGAAACTACCTTTAATATTCAATTCTGTTAATTAGCTGACATGGATTTTGTGCAAGTAAGTAAATATAATAAATGAAGAAAAGTGAAGACAAAAGAGAGTAAAGTACAAACAAAAACCCCCCCAAAGGCAGCTGGGAAGGTCGTGTGTTCTACGGACTCTTTAGTGTACCTACAATAAAGTTAAAAGATTATATCTCATCTTGTCCACTGAAATATGTTTATTATGTTCATTATTTGATACTTTATACATTTAATATTTCCAATTTTAACGAAGTTTGAAGTGAAAATGGATTAACCCAAATAAATTGTTATAGTGGTGACAATCAAGTGCATGATGTCCCGGAGTGACACAACATCCACCACTTACGTCTACCCCTATAATTAATAAATTGGTTTTTTAAAGTTGACCCACAAGCCACCCGAAGCTAATGGCGGCCTAGAGGAGGGCCTTCCCGTAGAGAACACCTTTGCCTCCACAGGTAAGTGCTCAATGCACCTTTCTTCGTATGTGACGCATTATAATTTGATATCGGAGTAAATTTACCCAGAGAGGACCTGTTTAGCGAAAGTAGGACCGGCAAAAGCATTAACGTTCGCCTTTCCAGCCTAACCACGAAAGATAGAAATGAGCATTGTGCCAGCTTCATACCAAATATTGATGTAGTTTGGCTGCGTACTTGACTCTGAAAGAAGTCGTGTTTTTTGCCCCAACCTTAGTAACTATGAAGGAGCTGTTCAGGACTAGAAACAGGTGGTCATGTATGTAACCATAGCTTTCTTTTTGTCGTTGTTACTTTTTTGAAATCACCTTGTTGAAAATTATTGAAATTTGTCGTCTATCCCTTCAATCAAGCAGGTTTCCCACGCACCCATAGGGATGATGACATAGCATATTTATGTACCACAAATAGCCAGAGATGAATGTTCTTTTTCACAATATATAACGAGATCTTTCCCGTCTGTTCAGGGATTGACTTTGCCTTATCGGTAAAGGATTCGTTGGAAAATCAAAAGTTTGAAAGGTTGCTCCTTTTGCAGCCGTCCGCTCATAAACTCCTCGTGTGCACATAGCCGCAACGAGAAAGCCAACATCGTTGTTTGTGATATTGCTCTCCAGGGCTGTGAAAGCTGAACTCCATTGGAAACGAAGGTCGTATTGTTATAACTGTCGTTGTTACGAAAAGGAAGGCTAATTAATGGACAAAATTTTACAATTAATTTCCCCAAAAAGGAGATACTAGAATCTGTTTGCTTAAAAAGAGACGATGCAGAGGACATGAATGGGTGATATAAATAAATGGCACACTATGATAATGTGAAGATTGCGCTAAAAAACTAAATTACACTTAAAAAATAACTCCACTCGACAACATTGAAAGTACATAACATCACCCAAACGGCACGCAAAGATACCGTGACAATGCAGCATTATAACTATAGTTAACTTGCATGCTATGCGGTCTAAAAATTATCAAACACCAATTTCTGCTAGCCTTAACAGAATGTCAATGACGCCATGACAATGAAAGTAACGCATGGCCATCATATAAGTTAACGACAGAAAGCCATCACCATTTCGATGGGCTTATCTACCCATGCAATCAACAGCTGATAAATCATACTTCACTTCAAATAGTTCCTTGGTACTTCCCAGCATCAACACTTGCATATTTTTAGAGATATTTTCACCATGTTGCGAAATTCGAAGATGGCTGTAACAAGGATGTAAGGCAAACGTGTAGGCTACTTTCTGAATTGTCTGTCGATGAGGACTTCTAGAAGCCAGTTCCAGACCTTTATAGGATAGCAACAGCCATTACTGCAGCTGCATCTCCTATTTTAGTGTTTTAAAATGGGCAAATCATCCCTCTGTTTAGACTATCGTGACTCGCATGGACTTCTTAGTGGGCGTTTTTTCTTCTGTTAACTGTCGGAATAAATCGGCAGGACTATTCACTACTTCACGTGAAAATGTGAAATAAGACAAGCTAATCAACTGAAAGAGCCATTAGTACTTTTAAGGGGATTCTGCTTCTGCGTTTTCCTCTCCTTGTATTGATTGTTTGATGAGACAACGTTTTGTATCAAATATTGGCACTTTCAATATTGATAAACAATTTCATTATGGTCTTTTCAACAGCTTATAATGTAGCGTTACTCAAGCTATGAATAATTCATATCCTAAAGTCTTTGAAACAGGTGTTGGATTTTTAAAGTTACATGCCTCTTCAATTAATGACTTTCCAATAGACAATCAAATACTTTTGTTAGTTAGAACAAAAGTATTAATTGCATGACAGTATCGATATGAGTAGATACGTGCTTCTCACGAACAGTAAACGTGACCTATGCTTCTTATTTTAAGTATGAAGATAATGTTAACAAGCAATCGACAGTTCAACGATGTCAGAGTAGCTGCGATCGCTGTTTCAAACATGCGGTTATCCTTTATCAAGAAAGTGCATCTTAAATTGTTTTCGAATGCCCTGTCTTACATTTAATCCCATTTTCTTCGAGAGGGATTCCAGAAGTTATTGATCAGTGTGACCTGCTTAAGCCTTTCCCGTGCTCATTTTGCTCTGCCCTTTCGAAGGAAAACCCGTCATTGCTGATGTCTCCTATTGTCTTCAACACAGGCTCAGCAATCAATGTTCTTTTATGGGAAAGGTTAAAATGACAACCTGACGATTTAAGTTGTAGCAGTGATATATGAAAGGGGCATTTAATAGTTTCCTTTGAGGTATGTTTCAATCGTTTACATTTGACGTAAATGAAGCATTGATGTCAAATGTTGACATGCGTTTCTAAAAGTATGAATCACGATGATCAGAACGGCGTCGTCCACTGTTCGTGATGACAGCTCACCAGACATAAACTAATAAATAAATTGAATCGAACTTTGTGGCATTTAATTTACTGATGTCTGAACTATATTTATTGCTTGGCTTCATTACAGCCAGCTTCTGGATTATTTATCCCGAGATTCCCAGATAACTTGACTCCAAACATTGTGTTATGTTTGTAATTGAGCTGGATATGCAGCTGTCAGATGGACGTGGAAAGGTTTATGTGATGAATCATTTGTTTTTGTTGACGGGTATATACCCACTTGCGTTTCGCTTTATTGCTATTTAGCCATCTTTTGAAATAAGTAAAACATAATAATAGTAACAGTTTCCCTCTAGACTGCTCCCAAATGCTACGAGACTTATTTCGTTTACTGTTATATCATCTTACAGAAATTTGTAACCTAAAGTTTGTTACCTGTAGTCACCCCGCCCCAGCAAAACCTTCAAGTTGAGCGCGATGCTATCTTGCTATATACGGGTGGCGAACTGATTCGGAACCTCATGATAATATGTCCAATTTTGAAGCGTTTCTATGTTTTATAGTAGGAATCCTATCCAAATTTGTTTTACAAAAGATCTCTTTCTTCACTAAATAAAAATTACATATTGGTTTATAGGAGTACATGAATTTTAAGTGCTAAAGCCTCACGAATCAATAAGTTGATTGATTTTGAATACGTTGTCATATTTTTCTCAATAAGGGACACTTTCGTGTCGTTAAGATTGGGAATGAGATGGCCCTTATCAACTTAGCCATGTAAATGAACGCCGTGTTATCTTATCTGCTGCTGGATATAAAGGAAAACCTAACAAGTACCCATTGGAAACCCGCTTTGCAACACTTAAAAACGTTTGATAAGTCACTCTTCCGTCCAATTGAAGAACAATAGTGCACATGATGTGGCACCAGTCCAATTGTAGCTCCTGACAATTCTAAGTTATCTTTTGTGCTGTGTTGGAGATTCTCGTGAAATATCCACCAGCTGAAGACCGGGTAGTGGACGAGATAAGTAGGAGATTCCTATTCGCAGGCAAACCTCTTTCTTGAAAACACATTGATACCATCGTTCAAGTTATTATTACTTTAAGAATTCGTTCCTTATCTCACAGAACAATAAAAGCGTGTACTAAACGATTGAAAAAGGTGCTAGGACTGTTATTTTTAAAATCAAAACTGACATATCAAACAAGTTACCCACTATTTTCATAAACAAAATATGGACGGGTTTTAGAAAAAGCTTTCGTAAATGCTCTACTTTTGAAGTTAAGTGTCGGAGATGTGTATTATAAGAAAAGATGCTATATGATCAGGAAGCAGGATTAAAAGTCTTCATGGTTGAAATCAACATATTAGAGGAAAGGTTAAGGGGGAAGGGTAGTGTCAGTATTAAGTTAACCACCTAACTATCGCAGAACTCGAAAGTGATACTTTTACAAATGATCGTAGTATGATAAGAGAAAGTAGCAATTTGTTGAAGTGAATACAGACGTGTAGAAATATGCATATATTCAGGCATATATATATATGTATTTATACGCACACCCATTCATCCGTACATACGCGCAAAACATACACACAAACTAACGTACATATATGCATACATGCAGAACTTTACCTTAGGTTTCACGCCCTATCTGCTAACGTTCTTCAGTTCCATTTATAATCTACCTTACCATGCAATTACGAAATCTTGCTATTTGTCCTTGTACTTATGGGCAACAAAAAAATTCCTCTTCCGGCACTTCACGGCTAGCTTAGACCGCTTATTCGATAAGTTACTTTTGTCAGCGATTATAATGCATACTTTTAGGTAATGCACAAGTGACATTTAGCAAGTTTTTTAACACTCCACTGTATAAATATTGCGCTTAATGTTACGTGCTTCTGAAGTCAGATATGTTTGATAGCTCAGTCTCAAGTCTGTATTTTACATTGTTAGAGAACTTCGTATGCTTTCTGAAAGGTTCCTTAAATTCAGTACTAAACGAGCCGATGCATACCTTCTCCTTACCAGACACTGTCTCGGTGACGTGAACTTTACTCTTAGTTAAACATCTCTCTGCTAGAGGGCTGTTATTTTAATATCTGCAATTACATCGAAGGGTCGTTTTCTTGACGCATTATATTAGGGGCGTGCTGATTAATAGTACTTTTAAAGTTTGGCATGGAAGAATCACTCACCTTGACTGTTTCTATTAAAACTCTTGCTGAGTGGCGAGTTTTTGGGAAATGTTTATCAACTAACTTAAGAAATACCGTAGCTAAATTACTTTTAACAGTTTTACAATAAAGTAGGTTAAGCCAAATGGTCTTGAGCTCCTCTGCTCCTACGGCTACACATACTTGCGGTACAGGATTTAGTTCAAAGAATAATTTGTAAGCAAATCCGCTTGCATTCGTTTCAGCTTCGTAAATAATTGCGTTGTTTTTAAACGATTCCTGATTTGAACTAAGTTTAGAGATGCCTTTCTTTATAGGTGATAGCAGTCGTCTTAGGACCGATGGAGAGTAGTTTGAGGCGGAATGAATATATAAGGTTTCATTGCCTGATTTTGTGTACGGACAAAATTTACCGGATAGTAATGCATACTTTCATACATACTTTCATTCATACAAATTTTTTATACATACTTTCATACATACATACATACTTTCATACATACTTTCATACACACGTACATACTTTCATAAATACTTTCATACATAGTTTCAGATATACTATCATACATACGTAC
>JAAAKL020006369.1:0-18094 GCA_010016065.2 Carybdea cf. marsupialis auct. non (Linnaeus, 1758)
CCCATGTGCGCTTTCGTACGCTTTTGGGATACCCCCCTCCCCCCCTCAGAGCGTACGTACTTTTTGAATGACCCCCTGACGTTTGCAATTCTAAAACATGTTTAGAGTCCTTTTCAAGTGTAATCTAACGCCCTGGTAGAGGCGTATCAAGCATAATTTGAGAAATATCTTATTGGGACTTCAGAGGCTGCTAATTGTGTTTCTTAAATGTCGTGTTCTGCTTCGACCTTCTTAGTCTGTAGCTTTAAGCGCAGGTCTATGCGGACTGCCCTATAATCTGGGGGTCAGCGACTATTCTCCTGGGATAGTGTACCCAACATGCGATTACTACGAAGCATAGGTTACCCTGTCCGTCTTGGGCTACTTCTGGCATCGTCTAGATAAAGACAGGGAGTTGTTTCTGATAGTGGGAGGGATCATTGGATTCTACCGGACAACTACCGCCCACCTCAAGCTGGGTGGCCCCCAGTCAGTTAGGTGCTGATTAGAGCTCAGGAGAAATTGTTGCTTAACAAACTGGCCGTAAAACCCAGTCGCCTGACGTGACGAGAAGAAAAAGAGATACCTATTCTTCCGTTTGCAACCCGAAACGTTAAAGCAATGAAACCTGATCAAACAACTAACCTGAGTGAAGTCGACAATCCTAGGAAAAGAGCCATCATTGACAAGGAGCTTTCGAGGCTGCAACTGGGCATAACCGAACTCCAGGAAACCAGGCTTGAAAGACAGTGGATGCTTTTAAAGCAAAAAATGATTGATACACTCAATTCATCCCTCCTGAAATTCAAATAGAGCGCGGAAAATATTTTTTCGCGGAAAACGCCTTCATTTCTGTCGGGGGGAACTAAGGATCCTCTAAATAATATCAGAGGAAGACGAACAACTTACGTAATTTTGGCCGTTAATGGCACTTAGCGAGAAGAAGTTTGTACCCACTCAGTTAAGGGAAAGCTTGGAAGACTACGAATGAAAAAGATCACTGGCACTGCAGCTGCTCTGATATGTAGTGTTGAGGTTTGGGATCGAACAAGTCCATTTGCTTCCTGTTGATTCCGATTTCAAAAGGTTATGTATTCTAATTTAAATTAGTGGTAATAATAATTTAGATATGCCACCCTTTTGTATGGCCACAACCTGAATGTAATGTGATTCACTTCTCTGACAATGTCGTTAATGCAATTTCTCATCGTACCTCCTGATGAGCAGAGAAGCATAAATTTTCTGCCTACCTTAAACAGTTTTACATGTGACAGTTCAGGGTTATTAGCCACATGCTTGCCAGGCTCGAAATAAACTTTTAAAAACATTTTTAAAGTCCCCATCAATCCTAGTTTGGCCTTTTGGGAAATTTGAAGTGAAATCATCAAGACGTCTTCAAGAATGCTTATTATACTGCAAGCCAGTGGTAGAACGATACTATAGATTGTCAGATGACTTAAATAATTAAATGTAGCCCGTCTGTACTTCTGTCCCTCTATCTTGAGATAGCATCAACAGTTTTCGATTCTTGTGCCTTCAAATTTTACTGGATGATGTTCAGACTTACAATTCCATGGTAAATTAAGATTAAAAAAAACGGAAGTTGGTAGTAAAACTAAAATAAGTGTAGAACAGCCTTAAGCATGAACGAGGCATTTTGATCGCTTCAACAATGAAATAAAAATTTTCTTCACCCCCAGACTTTGGGACCGGAGTTCGACAAAAGTGCCGAAAGTGCTCTTTGAACTAAAAGAAGGTGCATTTTAAAGCAAAATCTCACTTCAAAGACAAATTTCCCCGAGTAGCTTACGGAGTAACTGTGGAAAATTAGGTACGTTCAGATCGAGGCCGTCAAACTACGTCATCAGTTATTGTCTATTTGAAGGAACAATTGTTCGTTGATTCAGTTGCTTACGGTATTCTCTGTAGTTGTTCTCAATTAGGAAGTATAGAATTATGAGTATTTTAAGGTTGGTAGGAGCGTGATGAAATTGAACTAAAAAATGGTGCATTTTAAAGAAAAAAATGGTCCACTTTAAGGTTGGTAGGAGCGTGGTGAAATTGAATTAAAAAATGGTGCATCTTAAAGAAAAAAATCTCACTTCAAAGACAAATTTCCCCGAATAGCTTACGGAGTAACTGTGGAAAATTACATATGTTCAGATCGAGGCTGTCGTACTACGTCATCGGTAACTGTTTATTAGAAGGAACAATTGTCCGTTGATTCAGTTGCTTACGGTATTCTTTGTAGTTGTTCTCAATTAGGAAGTATAGAATTATGAGTATTTTAAGGTTGGTAGGAGCGTGATGAAATTGAACTCTTGAATGTGAATCTGTTTAACCTCGAACATTGAATCTTTTAAATCTTACAATTGTATACCATTTTACTGGAATTATTAGTTTAAGGAATATATCTTCAGTTTGTAAGAAACATCATCCGAAGTCTTCATTTTACTCTATTCTGGAGCCAGCCAACCTGATTAATATACAGTCCAATAGAACCGGTGATTGCGATACAACCTAGTCGGAAGGAATTCTTTACATAGGGTTTAAACTTTAGCGCTGAGGAAAAAATTTTTGAACAAAATATGTTTTGCTGTTTATGTGATGACGATGTTTAAGTTTCAATATCTACATCGTCATCTTCCTCGTTGTCTCTTCCAAAATGGGTTCTACGTTCATTGGCTCTTCGATATCCAAATCATTTACATTTTCCGATTCAGATGAACAGCTGAAGGGGTTCTCAGAGGTTTTTCACTTAGGAGCCCTGGGGCGCTCATCCGAGAGGGAGCGCTTAATCGAGCATTTACGGTATTTCTGTATTCACTTCTGTAAATCAGCCCCTTCGTGTATAAACCCCATATAGGCTACAGGCTTACTAAAATAATCAAGGGCGTTTGAAATGACATCTTAAGATACCCAGACATAGATCTGAAATGCCCAAGCCGGCAATCAAGCTATCTATTCATATCTTTGATCCAGCTGAGCCTTCCCAGACTTCCCCTGGGGCTTTCAGAAATCAGAGATTTATGATATCGGCGCTTCCAAGTGACAGTCAAGCCCACCCTAATAAATTGATCAGCTCCCAACATTTCTAACCCTAGCTACCGACTCGAACTGGAAGTTTACTCTCTTTCTTATCGCTTCTGTTCTTTGTACGATGGTGTTAGTCTCTCATGAAGATAGTTAGTATTTGCCGATGAAACGGGCGTTTGCCTTGGTACTTTCTATTTAATCAACCATTGATGATGATGGCTCTTGTCAAAGATTGTGACAGTAGAATCATAGGAGGTAAATGATACCCGCTGTGGTGGCACAGGTACTAGCACAGATGGTTATTCTGGTTTGGAGATTTGAAATTCAATGGTTACTCCATACCGTAGTTCACAATTCAACATGATCTCAGTTGCGTTGTGGACAATACCAGAGCACAGTTGCTGCAGCATCATGAACCCAATAGTGTCTTTCTGTGCCTCTGTCGGAACCTTCCAGCCATCTCCTCCAATGTATGCACTTGCAATTGACGATCATTCTATGTTTTGGGAAACAAAAGCTTTGAGGTCAACAACAGTGACGCCTTGTCTCGCATCATTTTGAACAAAGGTTTGACAAAGATTATCATCGTAGGAGCTATTTTGGGATGCCCGTTGCGAAGATGCTCAAGTTTCATGAAACACGATCAGGTGAATGAGTATTGTCTAAGTGAAATCACGTTCTAATCGTTGTCCAGTGGAAACTGGCTCAGTATGAGACGAGGAACATCAAACGAAGCTTCAGCGAACAAGATGAACATTAGTGGGCAAGCGAGGATGGTACCCTTGGCCGGATGCTGTTGCGCCAAGTGAAAAGAAGCGACTTCGACGCTGCTGGACGGAGAGGAAAGACAGTCACGCAACGTCCATTACAGACGTCAAGTAAATTTTCACCTCGTCTCGAAACGACTCTTGCTGGTCAGGAGAGCTTGTTCGTAGTATTCTTGCCGAAATTTTCTTATAGATCTAAGTAGGACCACCTCCTTGCGCAAAACGGTACTCAAAGAGTTTAGAATTTCACTTCACATTCCACCGGATGTTCTCGTCAAATAATTAGCCTTGATGGTAAGTTTACGATCATGTTAATCACCTAATTGTTTTATACTTGTTTGCACACAATAGACCAGAACCAAAAATAAAGCAACTCAACAAATTTTTTCGTCTCTCGCAGTTGTTTCATTTGCTCATATTCATCACGGCGGTCCAAAATAAGGTTCAGCGTTGCGTCTTCTTTTCAACTATGCTTAATGAGAATGAATCTGTCAAGAACTGTTACTGTTTATTAACATGAATGTATTTCAGGCTTACGATGAGGTAAAAACCGACCTTAGGCCTTAAGGCAATGACTATTTATGTCCCTCGTTAAACTGATAACTGTTACTCAGTGAATAGTGTTGCCTACTGTTGGTGTCCGGATTTGACTCTATCGCAGTTTTAGGAATTTTTAGACTCTTAATGTATTTAACAGTTCGTGTGTGGAAGGACTTGCATGATCTCATCAACTTTTGACAGGTTTTCCTCGTTTAAAAGCAGATCATAATCATTTTCCTATCCGCCACCTGATCTCGAATTTCAAAGTTTGGTGAAAACACAACCGATGTGACAGGTAGTGAATTGTCTTTCGGTAATATCAAGTAAAGTATTTATTCAATACTTGTCGTGAACACCATATATTTCTACGACCCACGAAAGCGTTTATAGGGTCCTGGGAGGGTGGACTCGACTCGAACGCATCCCGCTTTTGCTTATCGCAGACAATGATGCAGAGCATGCGTATGTCGATATTGTGACAATGCGGAGGAAAAGGGATGACGTCACAAGTCAAAAGTTTTGGAAATAGGACGATTTGACTCCAGATTCCTGATGACAACCCTAGAATATACTGTTTCTCAAAATACGAGACCTGTAATGTATGTAATGTTTAAACTAGAGGCGTTCGAATTTATAACATCTCTGGTCAAAACTCTGTAAATTTTCCTTGGATCCTAACGTTAGGATCCAGCATAAAATAACAAGGTTTTGTTAAAGAGATTTAAAACTTTGAAACCTGGTATCTCGGTGTTGGGAAAAGGCATCACTCTCAATTTTGGCCAATGACTTTTTTGCTAATTGGGCTTCATGAATATTGAGGGTTTTTTTTCCGTAATTCAAACATTTTAAAAATCGTGACGTCACAATTTCCCTCCGCATTGTGACAATTGTGCAAAAATATCTTTGCGTATGATTCTGTAGATAGGTCTACTTCCTTATGGGAGCATCACAAGCCTTCCATTGCTTGAAATTAAGTGATAAAGTTTGGTATAAGGTTTCTGTGTGAAATTTCTTGCCGTCCCACGTACATCTGGAAAAATACTAAATAGAGAATCGTCAAAGAGGGCTTTACCAGGATAGCGCCGCAGGGTGCTCCATCATGCACGGTGCCATGGGTATGCCTTGCACCAAGGCGGCGGCTTTTTACGCTCACCCCTTTTGGGTATCTCATTACCTTTTTATGTTCATAACATCGGATTGTAACATAAATATAATTTAAAAAAATAAATTGCTTAGTTAATTAAGCAATCTCAATGATTTCAGTGCCCCCCGGGAGCTTATGCCTCCCCTGGGGATGCCTCTCTGCTTATCAGGAGGTACGATGAAAGATTGCCATGGGTATGCCTTGTAGCTCACTTCTCATTAGGTGCCAATGATTTGGAGAGTACCAGAGCACTTTAGTGCGTACACCTCCCATACGAATGCCTCTTTGCCTATTAGGAGATGAGATAGTAGTGGTAAACTAAACTAGCGCGTAACTTTCATGAGTTAGTTAGCCAATTTTGTGTTATCGCTGTTTATTTCGAGTAGGTTAAATCTCGATTATATTGACCATAAGGGGCATCTGACGGAGAGATTGACGGAGTGTTGTTTTCAGACGTTCAATATTTGCCCGTAGTCTATCTGGTTTGGGCTCTTGTACAACACAAATCTCCTAGATACCAGCGAAGCGGTTGTCTGCCAAACTTGAGACGAGAGATTCCGCTGTGGGGAGAAAAGGCCGACGATGTGATTTAACTATAGCGGACACTTGGCGTATTGAATGGGTAGCGGGAGGGGGGCTCGATCGTAAGTTGCTTAACTATATTTAAATAATTTTTTTGTTGTTGAGGAGCTCTTCCTCCTCGCGGTCCACGTAATTGCCACTGTGGTATCTTTGATTGCCGTATTTCGATAGAATTTAGACTAAAGATAAGGGATCACTATATTTTTACGCTAGATTGAGGAGAAAGAGCATAACTAAATGGCTTTCGTAAGCACTAGTGGCGTAAGCCGAAATTACCGAAAGAGATGGGGAAGGCAAAGGTTGAAATCCTGGAGTAGGATCTTTGGGGAAGGAAGGCAAGTGCTTGTAAAGGTATATCCCCCTGCGCAAATATCAGGTTAACTGCCCCCAGCGCCATTATGGTTAATACGTACCCATGGCTACCGGCCCTTTATTTACTGGTCTTTTTTAGATGTTTTTTTGTTTATTCAATCTGTTTTCGATATTATTGCAACTGCTTGTTAGAGGAAATCTTTAAATAGTGTGCATGTACCTTTCTATTTATAACAACCTGTCAATTACGAGTGAGGCTAGCTGTTCATAGATTTTTGCCCGTTTTAAGGCTGAGGTAAGTACCCCACAAACCCCAAATGTACGAAATACTCCGTCCCTGTAGTTGGAGGAAGGGAGTCATGAATATCCCAGCAAGCTTGCAGTGGCGGTTTGTGAGAGTGTGAGGCCTTTAGCCCAAACTATGTTTGCGGATACCCTCGACATCACGCGTCGCGGGGCTGTCCAGGTGACACTGTGCCGTTGATGATATATATATATATATATATATATACATATATATATATACATATATATATATAAATATATATCTATTTGTATATACAAATAGTTGGTAAAGGAGAATATACGTATATATTTGTATATATATATGTATATATATACACACATATGTATGTATGTATGTGTATTTGCACCCGTGCGCTCATTTGTGTATAAATGTAAATCTCATTAAAATGCGCAATGCCCATGACTTTTCGATATTATCTTTTTCAAAATATATATACATATATAGGATGTCAATGTGACTTCTCTTTAACGATTTATAAGTTATTATTAATTAACGTGAATATTATATTCATCCATTCATTTTCTATCATTTATTTATCTACATAGCTATCCATTTGTTTATGAATGTACACTTATCCATTCATCTATCAATTTTTAGATTTTTGGCACATTTTTATGCGTTCATTCGTCTCTCTACTTAATTCTTCATTTATTTAGTGACTCGATCATTTATTTATTCATTGATTGTTGAGTAATCATGTAGTCATCCACGATATAGGATTTTTATATATTCATTTACGCTCCCTCACCCCTTCCCCATATGCCCTATGATTTCCAGACAATCATTTATTTATTCATTGATTGTTGAGTAATCGTGTAGTCATCTACGATTTCGGATTTTTATATATTCATTTACGCTCCCTCACCCCATCTCCATATGCCCTATGATCTCAGACAGTCGTTTATTTATTCATTGATTGTTGAGTAATCATGTAGTCATCTACGATTTCGGATTTTTATATATGTATTTACGCTCCCTCACCCCATCTCCATATGCCCTATGAACTCAGACAATCGTTTATTTATTTAGGTCTGTTAATTTTGATATGCCTGTGGATTTTGGCAACAATGGGATTCTGTGAATGGATCGGTAATCGAAAACACTTGCCTTGGGGTCGTAGTCTGAAAATCTCCCATTTACTTAACGTGGTATCAGTTGACGTCGGGGGATTATAGTTCCACACAGAGTATATTTATTACACTGCAAATATTGACCATCTTCTTTCCAGAAGACTTAAATCTTGAAAGGCAGTTGGAACGATTAGTGTAGGTTCATTCATTCTCGATTCATAGTGTCTTGAGTACGATATTATGTCTGGGATTTTTTAAGACGTTGCTTATGTTATGCTAACTCTTTGTGACCGCGGGGTTAAAATCTCTCGAGAGGATGCCCAAATCGTGTAAATACGAATTGTATATTAATCATAAATTGGTTGTTTTGTCAACAGACTAGCAAAGCGTAATTACATGTTTTACCCTTAGGGATAACTCTAATCTCCTATGACTAAAGTTGCTCTGGGCATTTTCAAGGTCAGGAAAGAAACTAAGGAAGTTGTGCGGACAATGAATGAAAAATATCGATCGACACGACTATGTAATTATTTCTCGCCCAAAATCACAGGCCAGTTTATTGTAGCCTGCTACTGTATAAGTCAGTCCTCATTTGCATATATTAGCAGGGGATCGCTAGGGAGGGTCCAGGGGAACTACTAAAGGTACCCGTATTTTTTAGTGAGAAGTTTCTTCTCTTTTTCTCGTATTGTTGAGATAAATGCCGATATTAAGCTGACCTATAATCCGTTTGGCTTCAGTAGGACCCTAGACCCCCGGTAACAATTCTATTCCACATTTTCTCTCCCGTACGTTGATAAGAGCTGATTATATCAGAGCTGATCTCTGTCACCAGAACATGTTATGTTTTTTACGATACCATGTGTAACAGTGTAGCTATGAGGATGCGTCTGAAAACGGGGACTAAACGTCGAGACTAAAAAGGCATTATTTGCCCTGCATTGGCCTGACCCTTCTTTCACGTGGCACATCGTGTTTTGTACCTTTGAGGAAGAATAGTCTTCAGCATTATTTATAATCAGTTTAAAGTGTTACAGGGGGAAAAGGTAAAATTGTCACAACCACGATCAGTTTAATACGTAGGATCTTCGAAATATTGTTTCAATATTGTGTTCGCTGTTCCTCAAAGGCTTCGAATAAGAATACTGCAACCTTGGTTCTGAAGTACACAAGACAAAGAGAACGCCGGGAAATAGCCATATATGTGCGAAAATGGAATGCCCATGGCCTCAGACCTCGCACCTCCAAGACCCAACGCTCATTTAATATGAAGAAAACAATGTATTTACTGCCCACATTAAGCTGGTAAACGCATGTTGAAAATAGGGACCCAGGTCATACCGAGCCTGTCTTGGGATAGATGACGTCATACGACCCCACAAATTTGATTCGACGAAGTCCCAAAGCACCCTCGAAAACCGCTGATACCCATTGCGTTTTTTATTTTGGCACCATTGGGACTAATTCATAATTGTCTGGTCAATCCCCAACCTTTTTTACAGCGTCGCACTGGATATATACACTACCAGTATTATCTTAGATGAGGCCCACGTAGTATACGTCAGTAGGTTTTAAGTGAGAGGGCGACAACGAAAGAATTCCTTGGTAATCTGTACGGTGATTTTTTGGTAATCTGTTGGTAATCTGTAAGGTAATTTGTAGGTCCTGTTAGGTATTGCAAACGAGGAGGTTTCCTTTATATTCCCCAACTACCCTTTATTTACATGTAGTCTATTTGATAATTTACTTTTTATTTGGGGCACTTTCAATACGAGGATCACTACCCATCATTGAAACTGAATGAGAGCCTGCCTCAGGTCAATGTAGTATGCTTCGTCACTTTTTCATGCACGTGTTTAAATTTCCCTATGGTATATCTTTCTCTTAATAAAATTATTGATTTTCTTTCATTTTCTTTTATTTTTAGTTGATTTAATTTTTCTGTTGGATGCAGAGTAGGCCTACTTGATTTCTTGAACTTGCATATGAGTTGTTCTTAATATAAATGTATTTTCTATATCAATCGATTTGGTTCAAGATCGTGCCACACTAACACAGTTTTATGAAGTTGAAACCAAACCGCTGCTTTGCAGACAAAAAGAATTTTTTTCATTGGGCCTTTTCGGCTAACCATTTAGTGCCATGGACACTGATTGGCCAAAACAACACCAATCTAGCAATCAGACATCTGATTTGCTACTTTTAAAACACAGTTTGGTATAAATTTTACTAATCTCTTCCTATCTCAATTCTGACGATTTTGTAGTCTGAGGAGTGTCAGACGAAAAAAACTTTTCAGTACTAAAATGTTTTCGCTATTTCGTGCAGTTTTATTGTTTTGTACCACCAACAAAATATTTGAAGTTGATAACGTTCAAGTGCACACAAGAGAGACCCTCTATTCCAACACTGGTTAACAATTATACTAGACTAAAATTCAGTAATGTATACATGTAATGTTTCAGTGGCGGGAGGGGGCGTGGCCCTGAATGATGACATTTTACTGCTCATATAGATAGCAAGGCGAGGCGTGTTCCTAGTTGGTTTTGAACCACTTTCAAACGCAAATCAGCTCGAAATAGCAAGTTACTGAAGCCAAATTATCCCTTGAGAAGCCATAGAAAAAAAATTTGCCTCGAGCCCAAGGGGAACTTGTGCTCCAGTGTCCCCATCCCCCCAAAACTACCACTGCTGGGATTAGGTATTTATTATGAGATTATTGCATGCTGCTGCGTATATAGAGGATTTTTTCTAGCTTCGTTTCAATGAATTGTAATATCTTCCCAGCTTCACACACACAGCGTAGACATCTCTATTTTAGCTCTGAAATACGGTCCACGGACAGCGTGAAAGTTGACTTTGATTTTATCTACGAGATCCGTCGACGGATTCCCCTAATTTGTTGTGCCATCGGGCATAGCAACACTCAGACACCGTTATCCATAGCTGGTCACACAAAGCGAGACGTTTTGTCGAAGCGTTCAGCCACGCACGACCATTGCTATACCCGTCGGACGTAACTGTTCTTGTTGGTCTACGTGTTGCGATCGAAAAGGCTGCGATGATTTATAAAAGAGCACTTGTTTTGAAATTCTACGGGTCCTGCTGCGTTCGTTCGGTTTCCAGTCAATTAAAAACAAAAGAACAGGCCGCTGTGTCAGACAACACAAAACACTTAATAGTACGCTAGTTTTTTCTTTCTGGAAAAGGATGTGAGGATTTTTCTTGCCGTTTGCTGACAAGTGGCACTTGTTTTAGAAGGGTCGTATACAGGATATCAGAATCATATGCACGTCTGTATGGAAGATTCAAATGCAAGCAGACTTGTGGTAGTAGGAAAAGTTTTAAAAGGATCTTCAAGTAGTTTGTGAAGGTAAGACGATGGGCTTCGACATAGCTTTTAGTGGCACCTTATGAACACGTACTTTCACGTTGTATTTATAACCCTACCCATCACGCAGAGTGTGTTCTCTTACAACTCCAACGTCTGGCTTAACAAGAAAACTGAAAAAAGGCTTCAGGTAGTGTTTAGAGACGACGTCTTCGCCGCCCGTTGTTGTAGATTGTAGAAACATCCGCATGAACCATTGATCCACTATTGGATTGAATAGAGCTGAAATTCGTGAAGAGATATGTATCCGTGCTCCAGCATTACTATGTTTCAGACCGGGATAGCCTCTGACCTAGTACAGTTGTGTGCTTGGTTACCGCAGGCTGAATCGATTGTTTGCTCTCACTGGAAGTTTACAGCTGGATGTGGTGCTGATAAACAATTTCCACCCCTCTTCAGTGTTTGTAACATCATGCTGAAGTTGTGAAAGGTAAGAAAGGGAGTCAGAGGCAATCGTATGTTAGTTTGCCTTGCGCAATACAATACTCACATGGTTTCAGGAGGGCTTGCTAGCTTGAGCGCATTGATTGAATGAAATGATTAGCATTGATTGATTCTAACTTCGTTTGTTTTCTTTCTTTTCCAGAATCCACAGCGAGTAAGTAATTTATGAGACCAAGTGAAATGACGACGTCAGCCTGGGATTGAGAATGGCCATTGTTCACTTGTAAAATCATAATTTCGATAAATCCAGTGATTGGAGGTTCCAGAGACAACCATAACGGCGTTGCATTCTAAGATCGATTATATCATTGGATATCACTTTAAATATTAATAGCAAATTGAGAATTAACGCTGTGAGTACCAGAGGCTAAGAGGATTGTGCTCCTGCTTAATTTCCCACACACTTAATTGCCAAGTATTTTTCTTTATACGTCCTTTTCCTTTGAGCGGGAGGCAGAGAGCTGACACGAAGCTCAGAGCAGTCAAAAAAATTCTTAACTCGACCTGCTTAGAGTTCACGACGACTACAGAAAAATCTCATAATGGATTTTACATTCCTATCCATCATGGTCATAACCACAGTATTAAATTTCTTTCAAAATTCTTTAGCTTTGAGCCCGAGACACATAGAGGCTAAAAAGTTGATCAGGCTGTTGGACAATTCGATCACGGGCATTAGCAATCACAGTCGAATGTTAACAGTGGATGGGCCTAGTCTTGATGTACAGAGCACTAGAGACAACCCAATCCGATTATACGTGGAGGTTATGGATGCTGGGAGGCCATTGACGCTTCTTGTTGAACCTCAGTGTGGAGTCTTGACAAAATGGACAATTCTTCTAGTCGAGTATGCACCCAAAAGAAGTACGCGGAGAATTATCGACATTGTTCATCCAAAAACGAAACAAAAGTCATATGTGAAAATTATGGACACAGCGGAAAGAGGCTCGACTACAGAACTAGCAGATTATAGTTCCACGGAATTTTCGGAGTTCAGACTTGATGCCGCCCCGGCTGGACTTTACATAATCAATTTAACTACTGCAACAATTGGAAGCACGATTGTCTCCGCGGCTCAGGAGAAGGAAATACAACTACAGTACCCAAGAATGCCGAGCAATCGCAAGATTGTAATAGCGAAGACTGGAACAGCATCATTCACCTTTTACTGGGAAAGGGCCACCTTGGAGAGTGAGACGAGAAATTCTGCCGGTAAAATGCGCTATTGTGTTGTGGTCAACGAAAAAGAGGCGGTGACAAATTTCTGCGCTGCCCAGAAATTACTTAATGAAGCGAGAAACCAGATTTATCATTACGAGTGCTTCCATGGCCGAACGTCTTTTATGTTATCAGCTATTCCATCAACTGCAACTTTATTTCTCAATGTTTTCGCAATACATCCAGAATCCAATAAAAGCCGTTCGTATGAAGATATTAAACTGGATATGACAGAACTTGTTGAAAGCACGGCTCTACGGGAAGGTGCGGTACTAAATGGCAAGATCCGACATAATAGGGGGCACGAGGTGTTTCGCTTCACTAGCGTTGCACATATTGGTTTGAAATTTTCTTTGGTATCATGCGATGCGGCGTTGACCTTTTGCATTGCGTTCGATGGAAGCGTTATTCGTTGCCGGCAAGTGTCACAAGCAGTCGATACGTACATACTACGAAATGGAAAACCGGGTCCATATATCATCACGTTGACATCTACTGGCAAGCGAAACAGCCAGTTTCGACTCTTCGCAGCAACACTCGGTGCGAGACAACCCTTTCCAAATCTCCCATCTGGAAGGGTTGTAAGGCAGTGGCCTCGTTTTCGAACATGTCAAAGTGTCACCCTCGCTTGGATAGGTATTCATGGACGCCAACAGTATTGCTTGTACGTACGACCCATGATATCGAATGTGGCCTACCGAAGGCAAGGACTGTGTTCTCGAGCAAACGATTTCCAGGGGAACGAGTTGGTCTACTGCACCTACAAGCGCCTGAGAAGAAGGGAGAAGACAGTATTTGCGAAAACCATTAAGAATTTGCAGCCTTGCACTAAATACGAATTTGTTGTTCAAGTTAAGAAGATTCGAGCGTCGGAATCGTTAATGTATAAACCGATACGTGTCGTCACAAAATGTAAAAAGTGTTAATCAGATTTCTTTGGGGTTCGTTAGACAGGCTTTATTTCATATATAAGGCATTCTGTACATATGTCGAGTCTTAAAGATCTCCGAATAACTTAAACCCATACTGTTGTGCTACCAGAGATCTTCCTCCTTTTAGGCGTGCGTTGACTAGAAAAAGGTTGTCACTCACGTTTTTCGGGTATCAAATATTAAGACATAAACTCCTGATCAGTTCTGGAAATGTTCGGCACAACTGGTCATGATGTTATAATGTCAGGCGTTAGATTGTGGGATATTACTTTCTTACTATCAACTGTGATTCTAAATTGTGATGGGACACACTGACTCCAGGGTAAAAATTTCGAACATTAAATTTATGGAAATAAATATTTTCACTACGTATTATGAATGATGAGACAAGAAGGCGATAGCATTTTAATGTTTTGCGCAGTGAGTTTTCAAACATTACTGTTTTACTGATGACGAGGAGTCGATGATTATGGACCTTAAATTTCAACCCACTTATTTCCACCGGTTACTTTCGGGTCTGGAATAGGGGGTTAAAAAGAACTCTCAAATTAGCGGGGGGAGGGGAAAGGGAAAATCAAACTATATGATGACCTTCGAATTGCTTTATTGAAATTTAAACTAAAGTTCGAAATTCTTACGTGGTACGTGTAGATCAAATACAAACTGTAGTGGTAAACATGTGCAGTGTTTGCAAAAATGTGCGAAGAATAAGAAACCTGGTACATATACGAGACCCCCTCCGCAATATTTAAAAAGCTCCATCGTCCCAATAGCCCAGAAATTAGTAAACAAGGGGTGGGGTGCTATAAGAATGACCTGGTATACGTAGTATACTTTGTACTTTGTAGTTGGGGGGTGATAGCCCATCCTGGACCCGGGAGTACTACAATTCAGGCAATGTAGGGACAGATGGCAGAGGGCATGACGATTCCAACTTTTAATTTGCGGGCATCTTCCAGCGATGTAGATACGAATCTTCACGATTTCCAATTCTTTTATTTTTCGGGCATTTATTTCCTATTGTTAAGTAGAATCTTTAACTATATATGGCAGAGTCATCACTTCGGACATCAACTTTTTGATGCTAATTTCCGGTTAATAAGTAGAAGTTCCAGCAATGATTAGTGATAGTATTATCGTTTCGAGCATCAAAGTTACTTGACTATCCTAAGCGATTGAATGCATTTCTAGAAATGTTAGGGTAGATCGATGAGAGAGTCGTCATTCGACTTCTAACTTTAAAAACAGTAAGTTCTTACTTAAAATCTAGAGTTTGGAGCAATGTAGGAACAGATCTGTGGCAGAATAGTAATCCCGTACCGTACGAGGAGTAAATCACTCTTAAGAAAGGCGTGCGTGATTTTTTGATTTTTCAGTCGATTCTTTGACTTTTTTATTGATTTTTTAAATTGATTTTTTTTTCTGATTTTTTACAATTTTTCCTTGATTTTTGATTTTTCCATTGATTTTTCTTCTTTTCTTTGATTATTAATATTTTTTTTTTCATCAGATTCGCTCGTGATTTTTTGAGTGATTTACCCCTCGATCCCGTATGTGAAATTGCCGGGCATAGTTTTCCGCATATGGAACTAACCAATGATCGAAGTATATTTTTTAGCATTGCAATTCGAAAGGCAATGTTTTTTTAACTTTTAAAAAGTTGGATCCCGACGTTTTCTGCTGACTAAGTATTCTTCAAGTCTTTGCCACTCGAAAGGGTTTTAGTGCAATTCCACATATATCCACGCAACGAAGTTCCTGTTAAATGGACGTTTTCTACGAGACAAAATATACGTACAATGAGTACTAGAAAAACTCTCTCTAAAAAGGACTGGATTGAGCTTCCCATTGTTTCCAAAAGCGAAAAAGCGTGGTCACGAATACGAGCTCACAAAAGTTAAAATGGCGCAGGAACGGTCGCAGTGTTCCGTACTTTTATGAGATTTTTTGATGAGGACTAAAATGGAGTTCAACGACTGACCTCGCTTTGAGACAGAGCATGGTCGATCCAGTGTTTTTTGGGATATCAGTGAATAGGACCCTCGCCAGTTCACTTTAAACTTGTTGTGCTTTACTATGATACTTCTGCTATCCAATTACGATCGAGAGAGAAGTTAGGAGGGTCTACTACGGCAATGTCCAGGCCCTGGAGTTCTATGTATAAGGCAGAAAACATTATTTATCAGGTGTGATCGCGAGAAAAGTTTAGGTGCATTTACTAGGGGGAGTATGGGGAGAGCTATCACTAAGAAATTTATTTTTAGCAGTGGTAGGCTCACCATTAGTAGTAGTAGTAGTAGTAGTAGTAGTAGTAGTAGTAGTAGTAGTAGTAGAATTAGTAGCAGCAGCAGCAGCAGCAAAGACAGTAGTATTAGTAGTAGTAGTAGTAGTAGTAGTAGTAGTAGTAGTAGTAGTAGTAGTAGTAGCAGTTGTTGTTGTTGTAGTAGTGGGAGGAGTAGTAGTAGTAGTAGTAATTATAGTAGTAGTAGTTTTAGTAGTAGTAGTAGCAGTAGTAGTAGTAGTAGTTATGGTAGTAGTAGTAATAGCAGTAGTAATAGTAGTAGTAGTAGTAGTAGTAGTAGTAGTAGTAGTAGCAGTTGTTATAGTTGTAGTATTTATAGTAGTAATAGTAGTAGTAATAGTAGTAGTAGTAGTAGTAGTAGTAGTAGCAGCAGTAGTAGTTATAGTTGTAGTAGTTGTAGTAGTAGCAGCAGCCGCAGTAGAGGTTGCGTTAGTGGTACTTGTATTGATAGTTATATACTCAGATACGTTTCTTGGTATTAAAGCGCGCGTTGTGTCATTATTTCTACCTCTGCTCGTTACAGTCCTGAAGCATCTGGAGAGCCGTCAGTCTATTTCCTTTGTCCTCTTACGCAGTGAGATTCTGTGTCTCGCTATTAAGTTTCCAAACGTATTGGGAGTAATACAATAGATGCTGAACTCTGGAAAGTAGTGCAAAATTGAATTAACTATTTGTAGGAAAGGAGACGTTTACACGGATTCACTGACAAGCTCAAAAGTCAAAAGATGCATTCTTTTTTGTAATAGTTTCAAACTTAAGGTTTAAAATTTTGAGTGTGAATTTGAGTCTTTGTCAAGCGATGAGAATTTATTCGATTATCAGAGACCAAGTGTAGACGTGGATGAGGATGATGAAGAAAAATTAATGACTATGTTAACGTTGAGGTGTAACAGCTATATATCAAGAGTTGGATGGCGCTTGAATAGTTTTGCTCTTGTTTTATGTGCTTCTTTTTGTCGGGCAAATCTTCTTTTCCATGAGCATCAGGTATTTTATATAGCCCACTATCGCTCAGGCGCCCCTCTATTAAAATGCTAAATCAGAGCCCGCTGTAATTTTGCGTGCATTCAAGGTAGTCGTTTACGTAAACAGAAAGCAGGATCCCGAGGGATATATCACTCTTGAGAAACGTGTATGTGATTTTTTGATTTCTTGTTTGATTTTGTAATTTTTGTTTGCATTTTTGATCCTTTCTCCTGATTTTTTATTTTTACAGTGCTTGTTTGATTTCTTGTTTCATTTTGTGACTTTTGTTTGATTTTTAAAATTTTTCACCAGATTTTTTATCTTGATTTTTTATTTTCCAGTAATTTTTTATTTTTCTTTGCTTTTAATAGTTTTTTTTGTTTTCGTTAGAGGCGTACGTGATTTTTTTTGAGTGATTTAACCCTCTCGGTATCCCATAATTTAGCACGTTTTGCATTTATTTCAGATCCTGTTCCTGCAAGATTCTCCATTGATATACTGTACCATCACGGAGGCGTGCTAATGCGTTTCCGCAATCGAGGGGTAGCTCACTCTTGAGAAAGGTGTACGTGATTTTTTGATTGTTTGATTTTCCCTTTGATTTTTTCCATTTTTCTTTGAATTTTTTCTTTTCAATTTTCGTCGATGCATACGTGATTTTTTTGAGTGGTTTGCGTCTCGTCCGCAATAACTCGACGAACTCCTTCTTTGATTGTGTTGCACGCTTTGCTTGATTTATGTTCACTCCAAGTAGCTTTGTAATTTTAGCCCATGATTCTTGGTAATATGGTTTTGTTCATTACAGTACACAAAGCTGTAATCTGCTTTAAACAAAATAGTACAAAATATACAATATCTGTTGCCGTTATTACTATTATTTCGTTTATTTCTTTCTCAGAATGTGTAAATAATACATTGACATAAGATCATTATACATTCAATGTATTTGCCAGGAGCAGGCCCTGATCCCAAGGCATAGTCTTTACAGTGATAAAAACCGTCTGATGATTCTCATGCTTCCCAGCACTACTGTCTTCTGCAGCGTCTCCACAGAGAACGTCTTCAGGTCCAGGTCCTTCAGGTGAAACTGCATGCCTCGTCTCA
>JAAAKL020006370.1:0-18094 GCA_010016065.2 Carybdea cf. marsupialis auct. non (Linnaeus, 1758)
CGAACGTGCTCACTACACACGTACTCGAAAGTAAATATGCTTTCTATCACTAGTAACAACAAACACGGGAAAAACCCAATACACCCCCCACGCTTGACTTCCTACGAATCAAGCATAGCATGGGTTTTCCACTGCGAATCTAGTGCCGCCGCACGCTTTGGGCGAACATTTGGTAGCGCATCTGCATTCCCGTTCTCCTTACTTTTCTCACTCGCCACATCACTCTCATTACTATTCACTTCAAGTGGAAAAAGTCGTTGCACAGGTCTACACAATACCTGAGGCTTACCACCCCCTGATACAATTACCCTTGCTCCTCTGACAATACCGTCTTTTCCCTTGATCAGTTCATCAATTCTGCCCAATTTCCACAAGATTCGTTTTTTGTTGTCTTCCTGCAAAAGAACAATGTCACCAACGTTGATTAATGACCTTTCACCTAAGCGATTCTTATGAAATTCACGCAAATCTACTAGATACTCATGTTTCCAGCGTGCTCGAAAATGTTCCAGCTTTTCTAACAGATAAGCGAACCTCTTAGCAAGTTTGCTTGAATCTTCATCCACTTCAATGTTTTCACACTGATCAGCTAAATCAGCTGAAAGCTGATCAGCCTTCCAAACACAAGATGATTTGGTGTCAGTGGCTGACATATGCTTTCTATCACTAATGTGTATCTATAGTAACAACAAACGCGGGAAAAACCCCAATAGGCGTACCTACCCATTTGCTGCATTTCTGCATTGAACACTGCAGTTAACGGGTTCCAGTTTACCAAGGTCTCGAAACATCTTCCCAAAAAACGACAACAAAGTCAATAGTGACGGTGGTAATAGTGATGATGATAACAGAGGTATAGCTGATGATAATCATGGTAACAATGGTAATCGGTAGTGGCCAATAAACAGCACGTAAATGAATATTTTGATGCATTCTTCCATGGGCAATCGGTGTTAAGCTGCGATTGTAATAGTCTTCTGCCATGGTCAGATAGCTACCGTAAAAGCCCTTAAAATCTACGACTACGACAGAAAAATTATGTGCCCATATGCATAATGTCTTTTCTTCTCTAGATTAACAACAGTAAAACTGGACGAAACTGCGAAAGCATTCTTGCAGTTTTATTCCTTTGTTCAACCAACAAACGTTTTGAATAAACAACAGTACTATATTCATGAAAGTAAAACACCGCTGACCAAAGTAGAGTCACATTTCTGTACAACTTTACATACTTTCTATAATTATTCCACATTTTCCCTATTCCTTACTTTGCAATTATTTCGTGATACTGACATTAAAGAATGTATTGACAAATATCTCCTTTATGAAAAAGATTCATCGAAACAAAACTTTACTGTCCCTGTTTATTCATGGCTACCCTCTTGGTCTTGGTATGGCAAAGATACAACTTGCTCACTTTATCTCTTCCATAACTTCTCGTTGGTTCCTGAGATCCAGGTACAAATTGATAGTGTAGTCAAGTTACAAATTGTTCCAGGCTTGCCATTTCACCAATGGTTTGCTCCGTGATCATAAGAATAAGTTATCCAGGTATTTACCAAACAGTTTGGGGTCTCCTGGTGTGTAAGGCGACATGTTAGCAATGTCCACCCTTCTCAATGTCTCCGCAAGAGTCCTGCGAAGAAAACAGTAAAGAGTCAGCTGATGATAACAAGACTTTTAAACCTCTTTATAAACACAACGAATTCAAAGTAATGTTAAGAAACGGTGGGGATAAATGGATAGGCTCTCATTATTGATTCACAAGCTACACCGTGTACCAAAATTAAAAAAACATTCTAACATCAAAATGGTAAACGTGAAAATGTTGGAAACAAAGCTTGTAAGAAACACCAAGGCTATCATCTGAAAATATATTGGGTCGCCCAGAGATAAAATTAAGAAACATCCCAGGCTGAAATGTGATTCTTATAGTAAAAACAACGTATGTCAGGTACAGCGCATGAACACTGGTGGCCATTGTTTTTTGACATGCTAAGTTATAGTGAAGATTTCTAGACGGATTCTGGAGCAAAGTTCAAGGGTAACCACACATAATGCCTGCGATGGCCTAAAGAGAAATAGCGGAAATATTTTAAATAACAGAAATAGTGGTGCCTCCCCAATGCACCATCCATGCATCACCCAAGAAGATTCCTTAAGACTTTCTAAATTTCCTCAGCTTTCAGCATCACATCTTTCCTCAGGGCATTTTCAAGGATTTCATGAGGGAGGGGGAGTGCAATAGAATTGCAGGACTTTCAAGGTTTTTAGGAGTGGCAACTGTCTGAATATCGACTGCCACACAGCAAGGACGTACGTGATTGTGCAATACTGAACGATAAGCAAAACAAGGTTTTCTACCTAGTTTCGACCCCAACCTAATACCTACTTTGTACATTTGAAATGACTACAAAACTTTCCTTAATTCGACCCTTGAACATCATGTGAGTAGTGGACAACATAACTCAGAAAGTTAATTAATAGTGTACCTTTGAGTGAAAATGTTAACCAATGATCAATATTACGACAAACTAACATAATTTTCGTAACGGCATCCTTAATGCACAGTATGGTTGCGCTGCTAAGAAATAAAAGCCCTCCCTCCTCAATGAATTCAGAAAAGGGTACTCATGTTAGAAAAGAAGATCGCTTATAGAGCACAAATGAACACGAAATCTAACATCCATATTTAAATTTCTAGATATCTACAAGGTAGCATCAAAGCATTTGTCTACAGAGCAGGCCACAAATCATTAAAAATATCACATAAGAAAACATGGGAGATATTCATTGATTGGGTCATTACTTTCAAAAATACTTAAACTTAACAGCCACTTGGCAAATTACTGTTGCACGTAATCACTCACACTCACTATCTGTTCATTGTTATCGGACAAGTCAGATATGTGTGTGTGACTTTCAGTAAAAATTTCCAGTTTACACGATTTTCAGCCATATACTCTTTGATATTTAGTCGCTTCAGGTTGTCATCAACTGACTCCTTCCAAGACTGCCTTGGTCTCTCAAAGTACGCTCAGAAAATGAAATCTGCTTCCACAATAAATTACATGTTTAGTAATGTATCAAAAGTAACATTTGAAATCCTCTCTTCCCTGAAGATTCCAATCTGCACTTGCTTCGTGCGTCACTTTCATCAACTATTTCAGATAAATTGATCCTCTTGATGGAAATATAGCAATAGTACTAGCTACAATTGTGTAGAATAGTATGGCAATGGTGATGTTGAAGGTGATTATTATCATTATGATGATGATTATGATGATGATGGTGATGATGATGACAATGATGATAATGGTGATGATGACCACAACAGCAATGAAAGCAATTATGATTATGATGGCGATCGCAGCAGTGTTGGTGGAAATGATGATGACAGTGATCATGATGAAGGAGAAAGAGGAGGAGGAGATGGAGGAGGAAGAGAAGGAGGAGGAAGAGAAGGAGAGGAAGGAGAAGAAGGAGGAGGAGGAGAAGAAGGAGGAGGAGGAGAAGAAGGAGGAGGAGGAGAAGGAGGAGGAGAAGAAGAAGGAGGAGTAGTACCAGTAGTAGGAAGAGCACTAATGACAGTAGTAGTATTAGTATTAGTAGTACTAGAAGTAGTAGTAGTAGTGATGGTAGTAGTAGTAGTAGTAGTAGTAGTAGTAGTAGTAGTAGTAGCAGCAGCAGTAGCGATAGTCATGATAGTATAAATAGGAAGTAGTAGTAGCACCACCGACACCTCTACCAGAAGAAGCAGTATTGTGATACTGAAGAAAAGGAGGTCATTTTAAAAGAGATGCTTGTCATATTTATGAAAATAGTTATGAAATATACTTCTCTCAAGGGATATCAATGCAACTAACTCCTAGTTATAAACACAGTATTACCTCTACTTTACCGTCGTAGCTCTGTAGTAATCCTCTCCTTGCTAAACTCTGCTCTCCAGATTCACTCGTTGTAATCTTTGTAAATGACAACAAATGCTGAAATGTTGGCGACTTTTACTGCTTATCATTAGCATGAATAATCATGTTGTTTTATAATATTTAGTCAGGCATTTCAGCATCGCAAGATACGTCTCTATTTTCAAAGGAGGTTTCGCAGGAAAGGTGTTTGATTTATAGTTCATATAATTTCACTTTTAAAATGTTTGGTATGATGATTTAGTACTTAACTTAAACTTGGTCCTTTGTTATCTTGGTAGGCATAGGAAATCAGGGGACAGATATAAATGACAAGTGCAACGAAGAACACTTGCATTATTCTACTATTGAGAAGAAGGCATAGTTACATTTTTAATTGGTTCTTTATGCTGTTGCTGTTTGGCTCTAGTTCGTTCACGACAGAATTCTAAAAAGAGGCAAGCCTCTATGCATTTTATCCCCTACACTTTACAATACGAAAGCAGGAAATTTTATCTGATCATCTCATCATGCCTCAGAATTTCCCCATTTTAGCCTATGGATATGCTTATGTCATGCATGTGTACAACATCAGCAACACCTACGTAAAGCAGGGTAACTGAGAGCTAAGCCTATCCCGTGCTTTTAAGGTGCAATGTTGTGTCGTCGTGTACCAAGTGCTGTTCCTCATTTTACGCTTGTTCGTTATTGGAAATGGTAGGTGCTTGCTTTACAACACGAGTTTGCGCATTGTGTTGTCTAACAATCTAAGACAGAGGCTTGGTGAGGTGGGTTGGGATACACTGAGTTTTCAACCCTGGCTATGCTTACACCCGTTATCCTTGCAAACAAAGAAGAAAAGTAAATAGAAAGGAATGATTCCACAGTTGTATGCGTCTGTAGCAAATATAACATTAACACATATAATGTCTTAATTGTCCATCTAACCATGGTTACGTGGATATGCTATTGACTCACACTAGCCCAAACTAAAATAAATCAAGATACACGTGGCAAACGGCCCGATTTTATTAATGCTTTTCACTATTAACTACCAACAAATAGAGTTACTACTACAAGGAGTAGGAAAGAGACACAGCCATTTACCTATGTACGTCTCTAAAATCCGTAGAAGCAAGGCACCTATTTAATCTGTTGATAAATTAACTTCGCAAATTCTACTTTGCTTACGTAACTTTCCTAACATGCTCAGGTGTGTCACTGTCACACTTAATATGTGTCTATCCGTGAACTGCAACAACATCCTCAGGCTGCCTTAGCAAACAACTCTTTTGGGCGACAAAGTCGCGTTTTATTCGCTCAACACGTGTTCACTGTGTGCTCCATAAAGAGATAGCCTAGGAGCGAGTATATGAACTAGAATTCTCTTCCTTTTAATATAGAACACATCATATTTATAAAGAAATTCAGCTGTTACCTGTTATCAGTATTGAGTCTTTGAGTCAGGAAAAGAAACATGAAGAATCTATAGCCTACTTCAGTTGTCCCATATCAAAGTACCTTTTTGAACATGTATCCAAAGCCAAATATAATTTCTTGTTTCATGACCTAATTCAGCTGTCATGTGTAGTTGCAGTATGGGCGCCTGCTTCCAGGAATGGAGACACGTTGTACCTGGAGCCTACTTCAGCTGTCTTATGCAGTTGCACATTTGACAATATCTGTACCAAACAAGAACATTCATGACCTACTCCATCTGTCATGGGTAGATGCAGCAAGGAGTCTTTATCTCAGGAACGGGAACATGACGTATCTATAGCCTTCTTCAGCTGTCCTATGTAGATGCACCTTTGACAATATCTATGCAAATCAAGATGCATTTTGTTGATTCATGACCTAGTTCAGCTGTCATGGGTAGATGTACTATGCAGCCTTTGTTACAGGCAAAGGCTACATGACATATATAGCCTCGTTCAGCTGTCCCATGTAGATGTAGTATGTAGTTTATTTCATTCTCTATAATACAGTTGCGAAATTGATCGCTTGATTAAGCTGTCTTCTAATGCTACTGTCTCTTCCATCCATCCCTTAAAAAGAGCCTGAAAGCATCCCTGCTTTTCATGTAAGCAATGTGGTAAAGAGAAGAATCCTGCTTCCATTAAACGAAGCTACAATCTTTAATATCACTTCCACTATTGAGACAGGCCTCGTTTCTTCCCTCAAGCGAGGGACAACTTTCTCTAATTGTAGTACAATCATAGTAGTAGAAGTAGTAGTAGTAGTTGAAGTAGTAGTAGTAGTTGAAGTAGTAGTAGTAGTAGTAGTAGTAGTAGTAGTAGTAGTAGTAGTAGTAGCAGTAGAAATAGTCGTAGAAGTAATAGTAGAAGTAATAGCAGTAGATAGCAGTAGTAGTAGTAATAATAGAAGTAGAGGTAGAAGTAGTAGTAGTAGTAGTATTTTAGTAGTAATAGTGGTAGTAGTAGTAGTAGTAGTAGGAGGAGGAGGAGGAGGAGGAGCAGCAGCAGCAGCAACAGCAGTAACAGTATCAATAGTGGCTTTAGTGATGCTGTATCCATTGCTATAATTACTATTAACTGAATTGCTAGTTCTGCTTCTTCTTTTACTGCAATCTTACACATACTTGGTAACGCAACAGTAGTAGTAGTAGTAGTAATACTGGTGGGATTCACGAGTATGAAAACATATAAATGATTTGTGGTCCTTCCTCTCCTCACTCATTACACCTATAGCCTACAACATCATGTCAGGTTTGCATTAAAAATTCAACATATTTTACCACCATCTTCTAATGGCACAAATTTACATTCTTCTTACCAATTGTAATGAATACAAAATTACAACACTTGTTAGCTATAGGCTTGAAAGAGATGTGAAGTTAAACTAGTCACAGATTGCTTATCGACGTAGATGGTCGAAGCATATCGTTTTTATATTAATGGTTAAATAAAAACACGTAAAAATATACTGAGCATAAAATTACTTATCATGCCACAAGACAAAATCTTAACGGAGCTCGTATCTGCCCTGCAATTAAAGCCCCTCCAATCGATGTCTTCGTTTCGATCCTACCAATGGGACACAACTGACAGTTTAGCATTTTCTGTCTTTGCCCCTACATATGCAAGGTATTTTACAAAGAAACTTCAACACCAGATTTGAAGAATTCAAGAAACATGAATTGATAGTCCTATCCCACTACTATCCTTTCACAGTTGACGTGGATGGAGGGGAGGGGGTCGAATTTAGATAGAAAGATTACAGAGCTCAATTCAAAGTTGGGGCAAAGATTTATCGTAATATCTCCTTCCAAAGTTCCTACATTTGCGAGAAGATATTGCTTTCAAGAGTGAAAACGGCTTTCAAACTTAAAACTGACAAGGGGTCATCTTGACGCGACGTTACGTGTTGCCACCACGTCATTAGACATCATATCCCTGAATTGGTCAAAGAATACAAACAGTATGATAAGTACATAAAAATTATAGCAAATGTTTGTTTCCTGTTAGTATTCCTTTCTTAGTGTTTCATAATTAGTGTTTGTGAACATATTAATTTGATTACGAAGCAATGGTATTAATCTATGCCTTGTTTGTCACAACTTAATATGACAGTTAAGTTATATTTTACACCTAAAATTCTAAGACTATCTCTCTTGGCTCGCAATTTATTGATTGACTTTGGTTTTCTACCTTCACCAAAGCCTTTGACCACCCCTGCGGTAAATGATGTCCTCGCGATGTCCCTTCATAGAAGAGTTTATTAATAGAAGCTCCTGGGCAATAACGATGGAAGATGCGGCACTTGGGCTGTGTATCAGTCCAAGATGTCCCGCGAAGACTGCTTTCTAATCCGGCAGTGTTCGCAATTGCATAATCGAGTAATCACTCTCTATATATTTTGTTAGAATAAGATTATCTAAAAGATAACTTCCAAAGAAATGAAGGTTGTCATCCTAAAATAAGTCTAGTGTAATGCTAAATCACAGTCCATTATTAGTGTAAAACAAGAGTGAAGGCGTCCAGTACGAAAATTCAAATGAAAGTGAAGGCATTAATTGTCGCATCAGCAGTAACATGTGGGATAATCAGAAGTAGCAAAATCCAATTGAAAGTAAGTTTGTTGATTATTGAGATTGACTATGACAAAGTTTTATGGACAGTGATCAAGTGGGAAGCTTTCAGTGACAATAAAAATAATTTCAAATAGTACTTCATGAAAGCAGATATGCAGAAAATGTATTTTGGAAGTTTAGTTAATGATCCACAGGTTTATCACTAGACTTTTTTCTCATACGAGCATTTTGAGCATTGTGATTTCGACAAACTTGGTTCCTGCAGGCCTACAGTTTTCATGTTTTTGGTTTCTAAAGAGGAGGGATAAAATCTAACATAAAAACAACCAATATATCCAATGGAGCTGATAGTTAAACACAATGGAAATAAAATGGGATGGCATAACACCACAGCCTCCCTGGTTTCGTGGGCTCTTTTAAAAAATGAAGGGAGTGTATGTTTGATTTTGTTACACCATGAAATCATACGTAAGAATTTTGATCACTGGCTCATTCAGTCAGATAATTATATCATACCCCTATTATGATGTTTTATTTATTTATCTTGACCTAGGCCGATGGTTCTTATTTGTATCAAAATATATCCTGTACGGTAGAGAACATACTCTAAAGATTATGCTTGTATTCATAGTTATTCTATCGTGTTTTTCGGACTTTTTTCATTAACGTAATAACGTTGAGTAGGCCTACCGTTGCGTGCTTGCCATACCCTGAAAGTATGCTTTAAGATATCTCGACGCTGTCTGATACCAAGACAGGTTAGGATATCATATCATACGTGCATGCAAGGTAGGTAATGGGTAGTAGAGGTATTATTCACTTCGTTAAGATATGTGAAGCATGGTTGTGTCAGTTGGAGTTCTGATTATAGATTTTTAAAAACACTCTTATCGAAAAATTTGACCATTTTATAGCTGGCATAAAATACAACGTACATGTATCCTATCTGCCAGAGAGAGCCAATAAACCCATTTTGAATTTTAAAACTTATTAACATGTTTTGTAAAACTCAATATCAAACGAATAAATTGCTTAGTTAATTAAGCAATCTCAATGATTTCTGTGCCCCCCGGGAGCTTATCTCTCCCCTGGGAATGCCTCTCTGCTTATCAGGAGGTACGATGAGAGACTGACAACAAGGCACAATAACAACAAGGGCAATCACGACATTGATGGTGCCAAACACTAACCTTTGCACCTGATAACAAAGGCACCGACGACAACAATTGCAAATGCTCAAAACAGCGGTGGCGTGTAGCGATGCCTTGAATAGTGGAAGTAAAAGTAACTCGAGTTCCGCGACATCCGAGATGTGCTGTAAAAAGTTAAAAGCCAGAGATATTCCCCCAAATAAGCTTACTGTACCGTCTATTATGGAAAATGTCCGAAAATCTGTCGCTATAGCATCAAGAAATACGATTAAACCTTGCAACTATATGAATTCAAGTGACAGTTCAAAATACCAAGGAGGGTGTTTACTCTTTCCTTGACATGTTAACTATCCATTGGCAAAATATGACATGAAATCTGTATCATAAGCAGAATTGAACAAATAGATGTTTTAGTGCTTTCGGTAAGACCTAAGATCTTCGATATTTTGGAGTGTAGCCTACACTTACATTGAAATTACTTAACATTGAAATTGTAAGTCACTACGTCAGTGTGCTTTAGGGTTGACATAAACATCGGATCTTGTGCGATTTCTATGATTCCCATTTTGTTGACAGCGATACTTTCCTTGTTTTGATTCCACGTCTTTGTGACATATAACATTTCGATACTAACAAAGTTGTTGTAACAGTAGCCTACTTCCATACAACTAAGATGGCTGTTCAGTGAACTAAAAATTAAGTCTAGTACAGTCGTGGTGCAGCAGTAGACTGGATGGTGATGACCTAGTGCAACCATACTTGCCACAATTGGAACTCGGATTCTCTATCGTGCAACAGCTAAACATAACTGTACGTATAGTTATTAAAAACTTTGATAAGGAATGCGGAATCTGCCCCAGATAAGGCTGAAATAAGACAGCACACCTTGTGAAACTAACAAGGATCCTGATTTCCATTTTATGTTCAGAATTACTGTAGACATACCCATAAAAACACAGTGACATCTAGTTTGGTACTTAATTTTTATTTATGTGCGTCTTGAGAAGCGAAATTATCGCTTCAACATGTATTGGATACAAAAAATCTGTTAGCCTATTCTGACCAAGGATCTTAGTATAAATAACAGCAAAGACTACGGGTATTAAATGATGCAAAACTTCACAGTTAAATGAAGGTGCCAACATTAAGATTTGTTTGTTGCCGATTGCTAAGTATTGAAGGCCAATTATTCCGTTTAAGTTAACACCAGTGAAGTATCTCCAATTAAGATGATTCAACAAATTATTACCTACTTCACATGACCAGTTAAATCGATTTAAGTTCTAAGCTATATTCTCCGCCATATATTTTTGTTCATCATCAGTTTATTGCTTTCGTTCAGCATATCGATGAATCATATATGGATGAAAAGTAGAAATTCGCACTTAGAGAAGATCTCTCTACCTCAAACGAACGGAACGGGAAGGTTAAAGAAAGCACAGACAAAATCTGAAACATTTAGAAAGGTGCCAACTCTTGCATTACTTCTTTTGCACCAGTCTCACAATAAAAGCAAGACAAACTTTGTTAGAAGTCGGGGACCATCAATAAATCCATCTATCTCCATTCTAAGCGAAGGTTTCTTATCAAATAATTGTTCTCTCAGGAGCACCTTGCTTCGAATCATCGTGCAGGATGAAAGAGGTAGCTAGTTTAACGTTGGGCTCTCTGTCGGGATGGCGGAAAAAACATAACTAAGTACTAATAACTCTTTATACTTCCTCAAACCTAGGATTTACACTTATGTAAAACCAGTGGCAAGACAACGTACTGATAACTGTACTATCCTAGTTGTCTATTTCTGTCTCCTCACTGATTTGAAAGCTTGGTATTTCCTGGTTAGGACCACAACGCGTAGATTGTATTTCGCTCACTGATGTTTTTAACCTGAAGAATCGACTCAGAAAAGTTTACCTCCTCTAATTTGACGAGAAAGATCAATATTAACACCCAACTTACTTAAAGACAAAAGGAAGTCTCACTTAAAAGCGTCAAAGGGTTAGAGGTACCAATCCTAGCTTGCAGATCCTGAGAAAGTGGGATAATCTTCCAGCTACTTACCTTGTTTATGGTTTCGGCTCACACTCGTTGTCAACTCAGCAGGGATAGTGAGAGAAGCCATAACTGAGCTGTCCTCAGCACGTGTGACATCTTTTTCAGTGTTGTTACTATTATTTTCCATGTTCCGTATCAGAGTATCGACACTTTTAAGTTACTCATTCAAAGGTTTATTTTCAGCTTGAGAAAACTCAATATTGATATTTGATCGTGTGAGGAAAGCTACTTCGCACCACTTCTAAATATCCAACAACTTTTGTGCGATCCCATTACCACGAGATTTCGCCGATTGTCTGGGGGCGATCCGAAGAATGTTTATTTTTGCACACCTTGATTGGACACATATGGCGATCCGTATAACAAGATCATGACTGAGCGTCCAGGGGTAGGAGACACCGTCATTTTTCTTACCCACTTCGGTTGCTTGGCAGAGGACAAAACGCAGACTCTCCAAAAGAATGTAGAACGTGATTCGGCGGTGCTTCTCTGGTGACAATTCTCTCCTGACACGTTCCCTAATCTGGTCTATTGATTTATTGGTTTGACCTGCTAAGGGTTTATATTTATTCTTGATTCCCAAATTTGTGGAAGATTGTATTAGGCGATATGTTTACATTATGACGAGAACCCTTCTTGAGTAAGGACGAAGCAAATTGAACGGAATACGACTCCGGTGCTATCGAGACTTCTGAAGGAAGCACTTAGATGTATTTAAGAGGCATTTTGATACCGAACGTAGCCGAAAAAATGCACAACCGTGAAGTAAACATGGGATTAATGTTCCTTACAGTCAAACCTATACACCATCAAAAAAACAATCTATTCTTTTCACTCAGTGAAGCTTTAATGATTCGGTGTTGCACCATATGATCCACTATAACTTGGGAAGCCATGATGTCGTGATTTCAGGTTAAATAAAGACCTGTGTAAGTTGTGTATTGCCTCAAGCCACCTCATAGTGACCTACCTGGAAGCTGGGTGTTCTAACTTTTAACACAATTTAAGGGCTTTAGCCTTAAAAGATAATGAAATATATGTCTATCGGCGGTATCGGATAGAAATATCGATTTGTTGAGCAGAATAAACCCAGTTAAAATCGTTCGGTGTAAATATGGCTTCTGAAATATCAGGAACGTTTAATGTGAAACAGAGAAATGGGCCATCAAAGTGGATGTTCCATGCTAAGAGGTAGGATGGGGGAGTTCTTCAGAACCCGATACTTACTCCGGGGGCAAATCACTACCTACATTACGTAAGAAATCCCATATCACTGTGACTTGGGGTGTTATGATTGTTATGATCTCCTTGCGATTTTGTTTTAATTTTCCTGTAACTTTTGTTATTTCCCGGCAATTTCCTGATAATCTTTTATTGATTTTGATGATTATTTTCTTATTGATTGCTCCTATTTATGCTTCAATGAGTCATTGAAGGGTGGGTAGGCCTTATTACTTCTGATCAGACCAGAAGGTTCAAAAAGCCTTCCAGTAGTGCTATTTTCAGGCCTCATCTCTCCAAGCCTGAAGAGATGATTAGGCCAAATTGGCAATGATTGATCTCAAAAGCACTCTCATGCTTATTTTCTCATCAGTTTTAATGCACATTTTTGTGCTCCCCGCCCCTTCCCTCCATAAGTGAATCGAAGATAGAAATCTTATTCAGACCTAACCGACACGTGACAAATACTGCTTTAACCTTAACGTTGAAATGCCTCAATTTGTAAAGATTTGTTACAAAAAGCCAGGGTGCTTGCAAAGCCACTATTGTAACTAGATCATAATGCATTCAAAGAAATGGTCGTTTGTTCCTCTTTCGTAGAACCACTTATCAAATATGATAATCAAACCATAAATAGTTTCAAATGAAAAACTCCTCGTATAGAAAAAGGTGCACCAGTCCTTTCGTTGTCTTATGAAATATGTTTGTAACAACATGCATTGGCGCAGGTTGCTGTAAGAATGTTGGGGGGGGGGGGGGGGGGGGGGGAGACAAAAGGATTAAACGTGAAAAACTTGACATTTATGGACCCAGAAGGGAGGGATAAACAGCTGTTATCCCCCAACACTGAAAAGTGAGGATGACGAGCACCCCCAGGATCTACCCCCATGACATAATGTACGTCTGCTTTGTACTATCTCGTTTAGTTCTCAAGAACTCTCATACAGTATTATCATTATTATTACTATTACGTTTTCATTACATATCCACTAATTGAATAGGTTTTTTTTAAAGAGGTTGGTTTGTTTCTGTTTTTTATTGTTGTCGTTGTTTGTCGTAGTTGCTTTTGTTGTCATCTTTTTCTAGAACTAGAACTGTGCAGTTTAGTATGCCAAATGTTTGCGAGTGTTTGACTGTAATTAGATATATGTGAATGAAATACATCGTGAGTTTAAAAGATCATTGCTTTAAAAGGAACCTCTTTGTATTCAAGTGTTAGGTTCTGACGTAGTAAAAGATACGTTTGTTCCTTAATTACCCATGGGTGGTCATTAGTGCTTCTTTGTTAAAGTTTTGCCTTGATTACAGTATATCTATAAATGTTAGCTGCCCTTTGATTAGTGCATGATTGGATATAATTCTTGAGACAAGTGGGCAGGCACTAATGTAATCGTGTATATCATGAGAACATGAACAGTAGGCTGTCCCCGAAATTAGTGAAAGAACCAGCAAGATTATACGAGACCTGCAGTAAGGGATTTATAAGTCAAGTTCGCCAGTAAAACATTTACAATAAAAATAGTTTTTAATTCATGCATGCCTGTGGTAGCATTGATTTGCAATTGTAGTTTCACAGTGACTGTTAGATACGATTTTAGCATAAGACAAGAGGATCTCCTTCCCCCACCACTCCCTCCACCTCCCTCATTTTGTAATATATTGTGATAATCTACTAGCCATGGCGTCCGCGCTCCTCTGTGCTAAAATGATGTGGTGAACTGTCCTATTTCAAATAGCAAATCACATTATATGTTAGCTGTTCCAGTTCCAGTTGAAGATGATCTTGCAATACGTTTTGTGAATTGACTATATTACAATACTGTTGGAGGCATGAGAATCCTTTTACTAAGCATTTCCGTGGAGGAGAGCATGCTAAAGAGTTATACACCAAATTTTTGCCGTCCTGCTCTCAAGCAGGGTTTATACCTCTCTGCTCATCAGGAGGTACAATGAGAGATCGCCATGAGAATCCACATTTTTGTCATATCGCTCAACTTGTGAGTTCAGAGATTGTGTGTTTCATAATCTCTGATGAGTCTTAGGGTAGGTCACACCTCTGCGACACATCCCCCCCCCCCCCTCCGAAGGTACGTTAGTATGTGTTTACTTGAAGTCAATACACAAAATTGTTGTTATTATCAATACCAAAAATATATTTCGGTTCTTTTATGCTTATAACTAAAAGTCGCCACCATATTCATTGTTTGAAAGGATACTACAGAAATGTGAAAATGTCACCACCGGGGTTCGAACCCGGGACCCATACACTCGCAGCGTGCTGCTCTACCAACTGAGGTATGACGACCCGGTGATAACATAGTTTACTGATCTTAAATTCTCTGTTATGTACGGTGACGTTTTAAGATAAAATGAAAATCGTTAATGCTCTTTAGAGCGGTGTCAAATGGGAAAGGCTCTTTATATAAATGACAAAAACTATCTATTGATACAGTTACTGTAAATTATACCATCTAAATTTCCTAGCCTGATGAAAAACGTCCCTTCTAAGGAGGAGACGTTATGCTTTGGTAGTTGAGCTGTTTATCAGAATACAATAGCCTCACTAGACAATTAACAATGACCTTAAAGCCATGGTTGTCACGTTCTACGGCTCCGGAGTCTGAAGCAGCATTTGCTCTGCAAATAATAGGTCACTAAAATCTTGATTTTGTTGGATTGTGATATTTATCATCACATATAATATGTAAGTCATTAATGCTTCATTCGTGGACAGGTGCGATAGCCTACCTACCATTGACTTTTATGGTAGAGGGGATATTACTTAAATATATGTAAAGCCACAATATAAATACTATCAAATCAGTAAAATCAACAAGGATTAGCATGTAGATAGCCAACGAAAATATGGAGCCGGTTATCACTGATGGATTTCATGATCACGCGTCTCGCTTACAAAGAGCAAGTAGCAGATCTGCCAACTCCTGATAAAGGAAAATCTGGATACCCATCAGAAAATATCTGGAGATTCTACAAAAAATAGTGAGATTCTACTTTGTTTTTCCCTCGCTGCACGTAAACCTGTTAAGACTGCAGGGATACTCGGCATGGGGTCGAGGTTCGGTTAATGTTTCAACACAGCCGCTGCATAAATTACTAGGGGAGGCCTGGGAATAGGGCAAAAATCGGTAGAAAAGCGGTAGAAAAGCGGTAACCACAAGCAGAGATGTGTAGACTTCTGACGAATTCACTTATTACCCTATCAGTTAATGTCACTACCTTTCCATAACTTTTGCACTATTTCACTTTACATTTTACAATTACAGCTGATTTCAGAATGAGTTTTTACAGCAAAATCGTAAGATTGAGGAGTTTTGTCGTGAGGCCGTGAGAAAAGATAAACAACCGTGAGACTCGCGGCAGAACCGTGAGAGTGGGCAGGTCTGAAGTTGACACTGTTTATATAGCGAGCTCGTCTTCAACGGATCCCATCTTTATTAGCTTTGGTCAAAGTTGTGATGAACGAAAAATGCAGAATACATTTGTACGAGAGAAACAGGAACGGAATTAAAGAGTTTCTCTCCTTACTGGATACGCCACCATACTTTTAGAATGCGTTTGCAGGACAGGACTTTGGTAGTAGTTTTGTTCTGCAAGCGTCTACCTAGGTAACGATCACCAGAGGATGTGCACGTGTGTGATTACCTACCAATTTAACTCTGCAGATTTGCCAAAAAGGTAACTAAGATGTCTGCAAACATAATTACAAATTGTCACCATATACTCCTTTAGCCTCTTATTCATGATTTATAGCCTCTCATCAGTATCGTAATCACCTCGTTCCATTCCAACTGTTCAATCTAGTTTACAAGGGAAAAGACTTCATGTAGTCTTGCTGTTGCAGCCCTAATGGAAACGGTTCCGCACTCCAATGAAAACGAGACTGCTCGTGTAAACGCAAGCTGTACATTTACCAGTTTGATAAAGGATCTCTTCCTACTCTTGACAGCTACTCTTCCCACTTATTGAATTTTGAAAATTTTAACCCCCCGTTCCTTACTTATTACGAGCTGCTGTTTATTGATTTCATGGAATTCGTAGTTTCCCAGCACCAGTAAAATTTTATCTTGAAATAGTTCCTAATTAGTCATTCAAGTGATGTTGTTCAGAATCTTTCTTAATACCGGCCTCCAGTGTTATGTTAGCTATTGTACTATTTTGACCAATCATTTGCTGTAAAAGCCATGTGCTCGCTCCTGTGCTTTTCTTTTAGTAGTAGATTCCATGTTGTTGAGCTGTGATGTCTCATTTCATTCAGTAAAATAACTATTTATTATAGCTGCAAATCATTGTGAGAATGTGTGTGTGTCGGGGGGGGGGGGGGGGGGGGGAGACAAAAGGATTAAACGTGGACAATTTGACATTTCTGGGCCCAAAAGTGGGGATAAAGCAGCTGCTGTTGTTACCCCATCTTGAAAAATGAGGTGTCACCCGTCCCCCCAGAATCTATACCCATGCTATTTATGTACATATGTCGCGGCAATTTATTTTAAATTGTATTTGATAAAAACATTTCTTACCTGCACAGTCCCCACAACTGGCGAATTACAATCAGGCAACACTAGAGTTGAGACCCCCTGTTTATTGGCCCCCTTAATTAACATCCGGTCATAATGGTGACCACGTTTATTCAGACCCTTCTTATTATTCACTTCAGAGTAAGGAATATGGTCCTAGGCATTTGTGCGTGATACAATCGTAGTAGCAGTACAGGGCGTTTCATCTATCTAAGGCCTGGATTTAACGCCTTCATACACCATTTTCAGTATGTGCCATCACTATATGCTTGATACATGAGATGGCAGCATCAACAGCACGGTCCCCTTCTTAATACTTTTATTACTATTGCTATACTATTCAATTGAATATTAAGAGGTAGGTATTGTGTAGAGCCCAAAGGTTCTGAAATGTAATAGTTACTAGGTTTAAAATAGGCGGTGCTTGTGTAATTTTCAAAACATGCGACACTAAAACTAGGCACTTATATAGTAACACCAAATTGTACGGTGGAATGACATTAACTATGCATTAAATTGTATGGGAGTGGGCCACAGTTCAACTTTACGCAGACATGCATATGCTTGTACCAGAAGCATATCAGTATTAGTATGGCTGGATGACGTTTGTAGTGGGCAACGGACTCCTTTATCCCCTCTGTTCCTAGAATTTGTTGCTGCTCCTCATGATTGTGAAGATTTCTTCCCAAATCAGATTTGATAACATGACAACAGTTTAGCACAAGCCCTTATCTGGCACAGAAATCTCTCGTCTATTTTCACTATACTACTTTCTCTTTATTATGCAATACTCTCAAAGAGAATAACTTTTTGCCTGCCTTCCCTTTATTCTGGACGTAGATCTACATTATAGATTCCGGTCTGTTCCTCTATTATAAGTGATGTAATCCTTTATAAAGTGTATACACACCCTGTCACGCTGATGTCATGATTATATACGAACCTTCAATCGGCAGATAGGACCTCAGTTGCTGATACAGACATATTTATCGTGAGGGGAGTTCGACAGGGTTGTATTCTGTCATAGTATTTATGTCACATTTATGTTGAGAGCATCATAAATGCTATGAAAGGGAACGTTTGGTGGCAGTGTCTAGGTTCAAATGGAAAAGTTAGATGAAGACGCAAAGAAAAGCTACTCCGAGTGATACAACGGGTAAAGAGTAAGAGAGT
>JAAAKL020006371.1:0-18094 GCA_010016065.2 Carybdea cf. marsupialis auct. non (Linnaeus, 1758)
GAAAAGTCAACACACTCCATTTTGGTCATTGATGTTCTTACTTATAGGGTTACATAAAAATTGATTGTTTTTCCATAATTCAAACATTTTCAGAATCGTGACGTCACACTTTCCCTCCGCATACGCTAAGGGTATTTATGTTTCCGTACATCATATAGAGTAGGTAATAATAGTAGTGGGGAAGGATTGCAATGGAAGTGTGTGGCATTTCACTTTTGATACATGGATGCTCCTCTTTTAGCCACTGCGTGGTAGTGGTGCAGTTATGCTGTTTTGTTAGATGCATCAGTTGCAGCGTGTTTGAGCTTCCTGTAACAACCGACCAAAGGATTAGCATGATCAGTATGTTCACACTCTATACCAAGAACTTAAGTATCATGCAGACAAGGAAGATTCGTGCAAAAAGGCAAACCAAGAAGGAAAGCACCAAAACCTAACTAGTTCACAGGAAAATCTGGTGACAGGCCCATAGCTAGGGGGTATTCAGGGGTCGTGCCTAATAAAGGCTCCCCTGCCAACATACTTAAATCTGAAATAGGCTGCTTATCAATTGCCTCCTTTTCCATTAAAAGGTCTAGATAGAAGTTTATCATATGCCTACAGTTGCAGAATTGCTGTCTTTAGGTTTTTGCTTACCTACTACTAAAAGACAAGTCGTTGTAAAAGGTTAACTATACCACATGCCTTCAATTCACGTTACATTGGTAATTCCCTTTTTGAAGGGTACAATCCGATCACTTACAATTTTGATATTATCCTTAGTAGAGCGTTTTTCCACGTTCTCCTATATATGGTTGTTGGAGGCTTGGAAATGACCACAAACTCTTCACAGACTGCTTTAACATAACTTCCATATGTGCCTTGCAGTATAGACCTGGTATGCTACTGTACCAATTTATGCTGTAGTACACCTAAATAATCCCTCTGCTCAACAGGGTCTAAAGCAGAAGTCAATAGAAAGTGGTGCTTTTATGATTCCCATTTGCTTGAATCAGGGATATTGAAATAATGAGCATAAAGATCGTGCAAATCTTAGGGAAGCCTGTTAATCAGCACCAAAAATCAGCACCAAAAATCTGCATTCACGAGGTTTTCTGTTATAAAAAGCATGAAATGTCTACAAACAGTCCTTTGCAAGCTATTAAGAACTACAAGACATTTGCATTGAATTAAAAGAATAATTTACAAGCATTCCGAAATCAAGGCATATACATAGTGCACCCGATCGATTTTTTTGCAGGATGACCCGAATATTCCTCCCGCCATGGCATTTATTCGTGGAATACAAAATGTCAACTTGTTTTAGCTTTCCGTAAGAGCCATAACATGAGTAGTCTTCTTACTGTATTTAAGATAGGACAAGCAAAACGTATAATGCAGAAAGGCGTTCATTTTTTTCGCTGATGTTACGCTGGCCCTTAAGGAGCTATTCGTAATGGTTCAATTACTATTCTCCTTATTTTTCTTTGCTCTTCATCTGATATCTGAAAAGATGTTTTCCGTTCCCAAATTGTACTTTAGAATGTCGATGCTTCCAAGCCCACGGCTGACAAAAAATCAAAGAAGGGAGACCCCAGCTACCCTATCAAGAACGAAGTTGCCACAGGAATGGTGTTCCTTGTTTCTTTCTTCCTGATTACGTACACATTTCATTGTACATGGGTAAGTTATTTATTCGACAGTTTGTGCTTATTTTAAAACGTATGCGGTGGATAGGTAAAGGAGAGTCACAGTTAGTTCCATTTCCCATACGGTGACACAGTTCTACCACTGAAATGTGTTTGTATTAGACGCTGTTAGTTACTTCTCTCAGCAATGTAGAGAGCAGGTCAAGAAGCTGTGATGCAAAAAAGAATCCTCATCATCATCGGTGCATCGACGACCTAATTTTGCTGTCAGGAGGTACACAGCTTTGAAATCTACGTTGTTAACAATTTTATATTTCACTACGACTCTGCCCACCTTCGAAGTCTTAAATGACTCGGCATAACTTTGAAGTTTGTATATTTTACCGTGATATTAGCTCACCTTCGATGTCTTTTGTTTCCTATTGAAACAGCTCACATTTGAAGTTATTTTAGCGTTATGTTATCCGCATGCAAGGTCACTCTATTTAATTGTGATATTTCTCCCATTCCAAGCCTTTCTATGTCATTACGATGCTGTTCACCTTCCAAACTACAATATAAATATGTTTATTCTCCTCTTTGTGATCTTAATTTTTACTTAAGTCAGTGGTCATCGTCAAAAGGTTGCCCTGGTTCCCAATGCGTTGCCTTAGGACGCAGTTTCACAATTTGTTTCTTTTTTACTAAACGTTGTTATCATGTTATTAAATTTGTCGTGCTATTACTAAGCTATAACTGTCACTCATAGGTTACATCGGAAGCATACTCTTCACCTTCAATTGTACTGTCGGCAAGGCAACATGACGGATCACGTGTTATCTTCGATGACTTCCGAGAAGCTTACTATTGGCTTAGGCAGAACACCCCAGAGGTATGTTAACGTATCCACATTGTAAAGGGAAAAGAAGCCAGTTTTACTTGCATCACTTAGGTGTTTTTTGCAACCCAGATCAAGTTTGGTGTTCACTACGTCGTAACACTACATAGAAAGACAGGTGTTAAAATTGGTAATGGAAATGCTTTGGAGAGCCTCTCAGAAGTCCTCATGCTACGTAATTGTGCGAGAATAGCAGAATAACCTGAAGCCGGCACATGCTTAATGTAATGTCAGATTGGCTCTTTTTCCCCCTTGTTTTGCAAACTCTGTTATTTTAACCGCCACCAACCCCTTCTTATTGTCAATACATGTTTTTAAGCCCCCTTTCTTGAATCTGTGTATTATTAAATCCATTGTGCTTATAAGTTATAGTGGGGAACGATGCAAAAATGAACTTAAGAAAAGAGAAGTGGCCGCTTTTGTCAGTTGCATGGATCTTCAATTTTGGACTATGAAATATGCAAGTTTCCCTAACCCCCGTTACAAAATATTGTTAAGTTTGAAAGGAGCATTTTAGAGAGTCGAATGTCAGACCTCCCTGCTGCGAATCGGAAAGGTCCAGAAAACAAATAAAACCAGGAATGGACATGTAGCAAGTGTCTTGCGTGATTTGTTCCATTTTCACCGAAATATAGTAAAAACGTAACTTTTATTTGTCCAGGATTGTTGCTACGAGGTCAAATACTCCTAATGTATAGTGTGAATGTTGGAAATTTTCTCAGTCCATGCCAACTTTTTATTAATTCAGTCTTCTTGTATTACTTTAGGATTCAAAGGTCATGTCCTGGTGGGATTATGGTTATCAAATTACTGCTATGGCGAATAGAACAATCCTGGTGGATAATAATACTTGGAACAACACACACATTTCACGAGTTGGACAGGTACCAATTTATGCATTGCGCTTGTTGCTGATGTTGTTTTAAAAGCATTTTTCACCTCTTCTCACTTCTCTCCAGATCTTTTATTTTTCTGCATGTCACAAGCTTATGTTTCAAACTGAATGTAGCTTCTCGGCAATAAAGCCCACTACTTTATTCTGTCCCTAATATATCGCTATCGTTGCCTAGAAAGTGGCATGGCAGTTTCTGCTTAGATGCCGTGATGCACCCCCCCTTCTTCGTCATTTCTCTTTCCTATCCGTTTTATCGACTTCACGTAACTCTATTATGCTCTCAGACTCCGAGACGTGATCGGGCACTGCAGGTCTATCATTTCAGATAAAATTTCGTTATATGGAGTTTTCTAACAGCATTTTTTGAATTATCTTGTATGACCCTATTTTGTAGATCATTAATAGTTTCTTCGTATATTACTGGCGGGGTTCCTTCAGCGGATGTTAAGCAACTTGAGGAATTCGAAACTGAAGAGTTACTTCGGATGGATTGTGCGTCGTGATGGAAGCCCAGCCTTTCCAGCATTTATCACGTTAGATATGCTTGAGAATTTGAGAGGGGAATAAGCAATTTTGGTGTATTTGGGCTTATTTGTTCAAAGGGCCAAGCGGTTCATATGGAACCCATCACCTGTTGCCGATTTTAAATTTCCTCATAGTATCCTTTCTTTGTTTACGAATTGTCGTTGTTGCTGTAGCCAGACAATCCTTGGCTGAGAAATGTATGCAGTAGTCTTAAGCCATGGGATCGAGACTTACGTAGCCATTGGCAGAAAAGCCTGACACGTTCAAAAGCTGTTTTTCGCTTGAATATTTTAGGCAATGGCATCCCCAGAAGAGAAGGCTTACGAAATAATGCGTGAACTAGATGTCAATTATGTGCTTGTCATTTTTGGAGGCTTGACTGGATACGCTTCAGATGGTAAGAGGTTTTATACCTTTTTCACGATTTTTAGAAGGACGAAAGCCACTCCAGCATAGGGGTTGATATGTTTTATAACTGTGAACGATATTTCTAAGCTTGATATATAGAAATCCAGTTCGTAAACCAGCCGTTGACAGAAAGAGGAGAAGGCCTAAAGACCTGTCGAGACAGTGATTAGATTGGAAGTTCTCTATTTTACATCTACTTGGTTTGCTGCGCCACGACTCCGAAGTTAAGGCTGCAAAATTACCAATGGCAATAAACTCTTGTGGGGTTTATCCCCGAAGGCTCAAATTGTACATCCGTTTTCCTGTTTTGGATCCCTTTGACATGCTCATTTCATAAATGGAAAGGGAACTAACTTTAACGACTTCTAAAATTTTTGGTTTTTACTGAAGTCATTATTGCAATTTCTAACATTGCATCGTATATAGAGTCATTGAAACGCCTGACACATTGATTTGTATTATCTCCAAGTTAGCAGCCCAGGGCCACGATAAGTTGTAAGCTGCTTAGCATATGAATTGTCTTTAACGTCCCCTCATTGGCTCTTAGTTTCGTGTGTCAGAGGGTGACAATCAAGGGGCACGCCGTCCACCTATCGCGGCTGCGATTAGATGAATTATATTTAATTATATACCTGCTTTCCTAAGGGCAACCCTGTTAACGAAAATTATTAAAAGAGAAAAACAGTCCTTAAAACTCATGGACGAGAATAAAAAAAAATAACCTGTCTGTCATTATCGGAAGGCTTAAATTGCGTTGTTTGCAAGGTTTGCACCGACAGTTTGTGATAAAATGTTCGATATCTCATACTGTAGCTCCAACGGTTACACACATGCGTGTGATAAATAACTTGGCTTTTAACTTCATTTTTAATTACCCTTCAAGACATAAACAAATTCTTGTGGATGGTGCGTATTGGTGGAAGCACGGACACAGGAAGCCACATTAAAGAGCATGACTATTATACCTCAGCTGGGGAATTCAGAATCGACACAGAAGGGTCACCGATACTGCTGAATTGTTTAATGTACAAGATGTGCTATTACAGATTTGGCTCAGTTTATACAGAACAAGGTAAAACCTAATATTTTACTTATTTGGCACACTTTAGTACCCTGTTTTTAGCTGTTGTTACTATTTATTTCGTGTAACAAAGGAGTCGAGAAGAAGTCACTCTTCATGTTTTAAGGACGGAGGAGAATCAGACCAATTATGCCCAAATTATATGTTGGACTTTGGTAGGCTTTCCACAAGGCGACATATTAGTTCCCTTTCTTTTTCTAATCATTCTTGATTATATATGCCGCTCTTGACCGCATCTACTTTGTTGACTATGCAGAAGACCTCGCTTTCATAAAAAGAACTATAGCCATGCCACAGCACTTCATCGTCAACAAGAAAGGCAGCTATGAAACATAGGTCCCTTTTTCAGTGCATCGAAAACCAAATACAGTAACTTTACTCAAGTAGGCACAATTTGCACACTCTAAGGGGAATCAGTCAAGTCTGTTGAATCATTGGCTTATCTTGAAATAGGAATTAATGCTATAGAGAGAGATATAAACATGCGAATAGCTAAAGCCAGGGTGGCCTTACAGCTAGCTGCGTGAAGTGTTGATATCCCGTATTCCACATAGGAAAAAGAGCGTTTTTCCCTGTGCAGCTGTAGAATTGCTTATTCATATGGAGCAACAGGTGGGACATGAACGAAAGCCTTCGAATTCAGGCTGGATGGCACATGTACTAAGATGCTAAGAATCGCACTTACTGTTTTGTGCGGAGAACTTCCACCTCTCAGTGGAAGCATCCTCAATATATCTGCCTTCTTACTGTAAGACGAGTGAACTTTTCTGGGAGTTTCTGGGGGGCGAAGCAAGAGAGGTTGCCAGCGATCTACTGCTCTGGATGCCCAGGCATGATATTAGGTGAGTCTGACGCCCTGCTGTCATTTATGCTGATGTGCCATCACGACACGGGATGGTGCCCTGAAGATGTTTCCACGTATGACACAATAGACGAATGACTGCCCCAGTAAGCTTGATCAGATGATGGTGATAGTTACATGTAACTCGACTAGAATCGATTAGGTATCGTCTGTGAGTGAAATGTGCACATATGTAGATCATCTGTCATTTTCCCGTAAGGTAAAAACACACAGTACCATGGATCTTAGATAATTTCTTACATAATAACAAACTGTCTGCCTCTCTACCTTTTGTTTCTCATGAACCCAGCGGTTTCCAATGCCACTGGCCTCTTGACTCGTAAAACACATGTCGTAAGGCCCCTGACATTTATAGGAAACAGCCGCACGGCTTGAACTTGGTATATGTGAACTACGAATCACAGACAGTAGATAATATAACACAATAAGAAAGGGTTTGCAATGCACCATTTAAGCTTGATAGGATGGTAAAGAAGTATGTCACCGATGGGATTCGAACCAGTGACTGGCGCATTCGGGGCGTTCGCTCATCCCGCTGGAGCTGGTGAGCTCCGCTAATGACAGTATCTGTTTCTCCAGTCGCCACATTAGCTTCCAATGCCCCATCGGAGGATATCGACTTTCAGCTCTACACGGCTTTGGAGACCTACGTGTCTACGCCAGGCAACTTGACCATAAAGGACTGCCATTCGTCGCATCAAATGTTGCAAATTGCGCTACCCTCTTTCTTGCATTCTGACTATTCAAAGCTGTTCTCCTACTTGAGAAGAGTAGTATTACTACATCAGCTGGTAGAAAAACGTGTATCTCATTTCTTCAAATACCTGTTGCTATTTCTATCAACCCTCTGGTGGTAGTACTGTAAAAGTTCAACTAAGAATGAACGATAGAGCGCAACATAAATTTATTACCTCCCATCTATCATGTGCATTTTCAAAGTATTCCATTATTTCCAGTACAATTCCATACCTCTGACAAGGTTTAACTCACAATATGTACATGTGTATATTTGTGCATACTACTAAGTAGTGTTAAAAAATAGAAAGCAAAATACCGCAGTTACCATAGGTTTTACGTCCTGTTTGCTGACCGTCTTCTGACTGCCTGTGTAAACTATGAAAGATATCTGCTTGGGCTTCGATCAGTAGATAATAAGGAAATAAAAGAGTATGTTACTAACAAGGTTTGAATCGGTGACCCACACACTCACGGTATGCGCTCTACCAACTGAGCTAGGTGATCCCTGTTGATAACATGATCTATTCCTCTAAATGCCACATTAGCTCCCAATACTCCACCGGAGGATATCGGCGTTCAGCTCCACGCAATTTTAGGGAAAGGCCTCTCTGTGTCATGCGACTTGACCAGAAAAGGACTGACATCCATCCCATCATTCTGTTCACAGCCCATTGAAAGTCGCAAAGCGTTTTTGCACAACTGACAATATAGTATTCGTCTATAATTATGATCTACTCACGGTTTTTTACACCCCCAATTTTCTTACATTACCCTATGAAAGGTGTTAAGGCCTATGGAGGGGAGTACCGCTACTTTCGGAACACTGATTTTAAACGAGACCTCTAGGCTCTATCTTAGAAAACAGGTATTGTATATTCAAGAGGATTTTAAATGCATCATTCAATGGATGCTGTTTGGAGTATCCGGAATATTTTCTCTTTCACTCGTCAATACTGTTATAGAACTCTCGTTTCTATGAAGTGTTATTTGGTCCCTATTTATTATAGGTGGGTCGACTCCGTATTTCTCCATGAAAAGTTTTCGCACTGTCCAAACATAATGTAAATAGTCCTGACGTCGTATAAGCAAATCTTCTCTCTTGATGGTGTACCGTTTGCTAGGTCTTCTCAAGCTCTTTGCATGTTGATTTCCCCACAATTTGATCCATTTGTTACTGAATTTAAGTTGATCTTTCTCGGGGATTTGGTTTGAATGATCCATTCTGCATAAAGCTGCCAGTCTTTCAATATGAACAAACGACGAGGAAGACTTCCCTTCAACGACTCTCTTACATTTATTAACCAGTGGAATAGAGCTACTCTCACTTCCGGTGTTTTCACTTTGGGACCAGCGCCAGTCCCTCATGATTTTTTGGCGGGCATGAAGAAGGGTCTCTTAAATGCTCCAGATCATTGTACGAACATGAAGGAAGCTTAACCCCTTTTACAAATCCTGGATCATCATTCTTCTTATCAGTCAAATCGGTATAAAACGACCGAACAGCCTTGCCCACATAACCCTTCGAGGTCTTTCTCTTTTGGCGTCGTACTTTGTCTTTCCTTTGTTTCGTTTAACTTCAGCATCATATTCCTCTTTGTATTTTTCAACAAGTTCTCCAAGCTCCAATTTTCTTCATTACTATATTGATTTCTTTCGGCTCTCTTAAATTCTCTTGACATTGTTGCTATCGCAAGCTAACACAGTCACACACTAATACTTATAAAACGCAACAAAAAATTCTTGGGAGAAAAATGATACAACAATTTAGCCACGTCTTCTTTTTCGTTTCTATCATGTATTATGGAACACAGTTTCATAATCTATGTTTCATAATCTGAGTTTCATAATCTGTTTCTATTGAAACGAAGGTTGCGAAACCGGAATATACAGAAAGGAAAACTAAATATGAAAATGAATGGGATTACACAACCTTTAGAATGAGAAACAATGAACAGAAATCTAGTTATCGAAAAACCCACTTCTAGATCTTTGTCTTGGGTGGTTGGGATAAGAATGCCCTAAGTGGAAAAAAATAAAAAAACAAATTAACGTCTATTAGGCACCAAAGAGTAGGAAGTTAAACTTTGGTTAACGTCACTAGGCGGTGCAAATTGTCAAAGGGCCGTGGAAATGTTCAGCAGCTATGTTGAATATATACATGGTGAAGTCTAGATTCAACTTTATTACGCAACCGGATTCAAAAATGTTCGAATAGGGCCGTCCACATGAGTCCAAAATGTTAACGGATTCAAAAATATCCACTCGGGAGAGCGGATTCATACATATCCAGATTCGCATGCAAATTAGCTTGATGCTTGTGGATACTTGTAGACGCGTCCTTGGACGATTGCTTTGTATGGTGATAAATCACTGATATTCTTATTGTTTGATTCGCTCATTCTCGTTGTGCAGATATCCCAAAGCCTGTTAAGATCCCAACCTTCCTTTTTTTAAACTAATGACAAGAAGTGTCGTCACCCATAATGATTTTTGAATGGGCAGGATGGAAACCTCTTTTGTTTCCAGCAGCCTTTTTATCAGTTGCAATGACACAAGAGACAATTGGAATTTTAAGTTAACAATGCAAAGTATCTTCAGGGTTGTGGGGTCTGACTTAGTAGCAGTGTCTCATGCTTATCCCGTCGAACTGTGGTTTCCATGTGGTCTCCCTTACTATCTAAAAAGACAAAAGTAAATAAAATTCCCATCATAATTGTCGTTTCATTGCCATCGATTAGCATTTAAATCGCCAATGAAAGACAGATTTCTATTTAAGGGAAGTCAGGAAGAATTCTATGATGACCATTATGCGAAACACTTCAATGAGCCCCGACCAAGCAGACGTGCACTTCGTCCTAATCTTTGTCGGCTGTGCTCTAAATATCGAATACTGACGTCACAATTTGTTATTACAGAGTGCAATTGAAGTGCCCGTGGATTCAGAGGTATATAATTGTATTCGAAAGAAGGGTAGTGGTTGTGTGATGAGGGAGTGTCTGACGGAGGGCATGTTACCCTTTTGTGCTATTGAAAGGTGGACGCTGCGCGGACAAATCGGAAATAGTAACATTGACAGTATTTGATTATTAAAACTGGTTCACTTATAATTCTTTAATATTAATAACTTGGGCACATCAGCATTGCTTTTAGCTCCAAGAATCAGATAAATATATCCTCATCACGTAAAAGTAACACAATCGTATATAATTTCACCCATAGGAAAGCCTACTGGCTACGATCGAGTAAGAAATGCAGAAATCGGGAACAAGGTATGAATCTTTTTCGTGTCTTCGTAGTTAGATCGACAATTGTATCACAAGAAATCTTGTACTTATTGCGCCCTCAGAATATACCCAATCCCGCCTCGCTCAAACGTTCATAAACACCGTAGTTGCTTCAGTTGTTCGTAAACAGTGAAGGGCTTTTCCATCCTATTTGCTTGGCTTGAATGTTTTAAATGCACAGCGGCAGACAATGTGAGAAGTTGATACTTAAACAAATTTGTACTAAACGCGACGATATGGCAAGATGGACTTTGACCCCGACAGTCAACTCATTAACACACTAATCTTCTAATGTTGCGCCTGTAGCTTGACGTAGATCTTCATAAGTTCTGAAATATACTTGAGACATAATACTAACAAATTTGATTGGGAAACAGGAGCTTTGGCCACTATTTGTAGATGGACAGTAAGTAGTCTCGTAACTTGTCATATTGTATCCAGTACTTGTTTAAATTCAAAACCGTATCCCAACAAATAGATATCATTTCAGTTTAAGAATAGATGTTTATTTTCATGTTTTACCGGAGCCCGAAACTGTGACGGTTCAAGAGTTATACCCACCTCCGTTCCTTTGTACCCCCAGCGCGCCCTACTACCACCTATCAAGTCCAATTTGTACTTCCGTTTCGTATTACTATGCCCTAGAAATGAAAACAGGATCGATGAGAATAAGCAGATACTTTTTTACATGTTTTTTACAATGTATTTGCCGATTGGTTTCCTGATTCCAAACTGTACTGAAATTTCTGATAATGAAGGTGATGAAGGTGAAGAAACTTGGAGTTGTATTGACGCAAACTTTCAAGAGAGAAGATAATTAGGGATATATTTTTGTCTGTTTACTTGTTTTTGTACTAGTAGTCCTGTTAAAAATTCTTAACAGAAACTTTTTCATACGAAATACGCTTTGTTTTGATAGCCTTGTAAGCATAAACGATGTGTTAGCAAGATTGCACAAAAAGGCGATACTGTGAACATGTAATTGTGCGATACCCATCATCTCACATTTGACTGAGGGTTTATGTAAGGGCAACTGAGGGGTAGAGGCTGATCTCAAATATTACCGCTGGATTTTGGCATCAAAATGCGTTTCTCCGTTTGTCACGTGGTAGTAAGTTCACATGTACACTAGACCGATGTAGAGCCTTGTATAACAAATGAAATCTATAAGGCATCATACTACATCACCAAGTTACATAGTATATGTGGAGTTATTGAAAGAGGCTCAACACAATTGTGGGAAGCAGCGATGTCAATACTTGCATGGTGCTATGAAAAGCAGAACACAAGGCACAGATAATCACGAGATTGTTTGTTCTAGTACGTCTTCTCTGTATTTTTTTAAAATCTTTTTAATAACTCTTTTTTGTATAATAGGAATTCGAATTGGATGTCCTTGAAGAAGCTTACACAACTGAACACTGGCTAGTTCGTATTTACAAAGTCAAAGACCTCGACAACCGAGGAGTTTAGGTTTAGGGACTGGAGATGCAGATCAATATTTTTCAGCAATTGAATTTGTAGGTTGCAATAAAGTATAGGTTCATAGTCTTTATTTGTGGATTGTAAAAGAGCGGAGAGGCCATGGGTTATCGAACATGAGAACATAAGCTACTTAATTCTTTTAATGTTATACAATGCTTTTGTAAGGATTAATGGGGTGTTGTCTATAACACACTTTCTGGCATTATGTAAACCGATCTGTATGTGGAGGGTGGATGTAATGGTCACTCGGAACCGTTTTACCGACTGAGCTTTGATCTATGTGTGCAACCTCTGACTTCTTAATGGATGAGTTTTTAATTGCTAGAGACAACAGCTGACTGCGTCTATCCGCCTGCTGTCGCCACTTAACGCGCAGGTGCAAGCTGCTTTCAGAAAGGTCAGTTACCTACAATCCTTTCCCTAACTTCTGATACATTTTTCTTGCCAAGCACTAACTGCATGGAGACCTACAATCATGGACAATGAAATATGAAAGTTTCCCCAACCCCCGTTCCAAAATATTGTTCAGTTTGAAAACGAGCATTTTGTGCACTCGCATGTCAGACCTCCCTGCTGCTAAGCGGAAAGGTCTGGAAAACAAATAATGCCATATCTGGACACCCCTTTCATGTGGTAAGTGCCGTGCGTGATTTGCTCCATTTTCATCGAAATTTAGGAAAAGTTTAACTTCTATTTGTCCATGATTGTAGTCTAGTGAGGAAGCCAGTAGTCTCCACGTACATTTGCAGCATTTAAACGACATTAAGGACACTTGCCACGTCTCAAAGGGGTCTACTCCCGTGGCCAGTGTTTTATTACAGATTCACAACTGCTTCCATCGAAGTGTTGATATCAGCTGGGAGCAGTTCTAGAAATTCTTTTGGGGCCGAAGAGACACCTCTTTCACTTGGTGCGACTTAGGGCTTACGTCGTGCTAAAAGTTTTTAGCGCCATCTTAGTTAGAAACCCTTTGTACTTGACGAAAGCTGTCATGAAGCTTCAGGGTTACTTTATGTAAGAAGGAACCGGATGCGTGCATTGGCTGAACGAACCCCCCAAATTGTGTAAAGTAAGGGGTTCGATTTTCTCATTTGTTTTCACCGCACACTGCACACAGTAAGTGGTCTAGAGAGAGCGAGAAGGAAGTTGATGGGGGGAAGTTAATCTGCGAATTCCCTCGTCCAGACCAGGTTTGTATGATCAGCTTATAGCAAAAACACCGTTACGCGTCGTGTTATATGCCCTTGAAAGTAGTCTACATATTTGAGAGGATGTGATTCACTGCAAGTTGTCTCCTTTGCGGACTGTGTAAGTTTTTCGAACCTTGAGGTTTGCAATCCAACTGGTATATGCCGAAGAAACAACATGGTTTCCGTGCACAAATAACTTGCATCGTCTTGAATCGTTAGTGGGAGAGGCTTAATTTGATGATCAGGTGCTTTAGCTTTGTTGATGAAATTAAAGGTTATTTAAGGTGATCATTTATTAGACTGTGGGGCTGGATGCGTGAACTATGTTTTGCTGAATGATGACGGAACACAATTGCTGGATTTTGATAAGAAGTTACCCTTCTCTCGTGTAATGAGTGTAATGGCATTGGGGACACTCGGTTCTGTAGTTATTAAATAGTACACTAAAGCGCTGCTTGTGGTGATGGAATTGTTTTCTGGCAGTTAGGAACTGTTTTTACTTTTGCTTCCGTTTACCCGTATCTTTGACCAATAAAAGCATGTAGGGATTGTTCTGTTTGAACTACACAAGCGCCAAGGAACGATTTTAAGCCTCGAAATGCTGGCTCTCGAAGTGAACGGAAAGGTGGAACTGAAGAGGCGAGTTGTTTGATTTCGAGGAAGGAATCTTGTCTCGTGGTATACACCCCTAACTGGATTTCAACACGTTGGAAGACAAACAATGGCACAAACAGCTGCAATTGATCATATAGGCCAACTTAACCAGCAACACTCGAGGTAACAACCCATGATCGATATAAAATCTTCCGAACGTAGTGGTAGTTAAAAGTCTAGTGTAAACTGGAGTAAGGATACGCACCAGCAAGAGATAATCTTCGCGTATTTGATAGTAGTGTTTGCCTTTCGATAATGCATCTATGGGTTCATCTCTCTTGGCAACTCTGAAACGTTTTTGTATCATAACTGTGAATCGTTCTTGAGAGACCGAAATGTCTAGATCCATTTCCCATTATTATAGTGTGAATTAGAGCCCCTTTATTGAGTCTACTATACACTACATTCCACCCATACAGCAGTCCAAACTCTATAATCACGCTTGTTTTCACAGCATATGGTTGTGCGTCTGCCAATTACGTCACATCGGATAGCGGACTAAGGAATTAACAGCTTCAGTAATGGCCAATAATTTTTCCTCCATTACAAGGCTCGTTGAAATGTAGAGACTCCGTAATGGAAACGAAGTATTCGAAGAGGCCTTCGTTTTACTCGTCGACTTGGTGGAGAGGGCTCGGGTATTTCAATTTTCTTTGTACAAGATGTGCTCTGTTTTCCACAGTCTTTTCAGCTACATTTTAATTCACCCTTTTAAGGTTCTGAATGTAATCACCATTCAGTTTGGTTATCACATTTGCTTAAGGAGGATCACTTTTTTTCAGACTTCTTCATTCCCTGACCGTTATAGTTTTCCTACCTCTCTCTGTTGTTATGTGTAGGCCTACTGTGCCTTAGCCTTTCTCCCTTTAGAGTGATCTTTTATGTAAGTAATAAATATGTCCTGGGATCACAACACTCACGGTAGAAATTCCAGGGATATATACTCTCAAGGAACCAATTCCTAGCTACGCATGGTGACCTTGTGATTCGCACGCCTTACGACGTGATATCAAACCCTAGGTTCATGTCAGTTCAAATCCTATTTTTTTGAATTTTTCCTGAAATAGGTAAATTGTAGAGTAAACTAGTGTTATCTTCTTTAATAACTTAAACTGAGGCAATCAAGGTTCTACTAATTGGCAAAACAGTAGTAGGGACCTTCTATTTTTGACTTATTTACATTACAGCTATCTATGCAGCCAACAACTGTGTCCTTTAGCAATGTAAAGAATTGTGGATGTTGTTTTCTGTCAGCAATCTTTCCCGATTTAGAGTAAGTGACAAAAATAGCTTCCCTTTTATACAACCACTCATTTACGTAATGATGTCAACAGACCTTTTTGATAATTCTCTGTTTTGTTTACAATCGATACAACATGCGCAAGTATCTAATTTTGGATATATGAACCAGAGGAAGAATTACATTGTGCTGCGTTTAAAACTGACAACCAAACACTTTTATAGGTGGCCAAATCTAATAGAATAAACAAGGCTCTCAGCATATTCAATGCCAGAAGTACCAGCTTGTGCGTCACAGTGGTCAAGATGCATCAACCGCAGCTTAATTAAAAGTACCGCTGATGTAAAGCTGCAAGAGAAATATTTTTCTGTGAAGCTTAAGCCATCCTGTTATATCTAGTTATGAAGAATTGAGCTGTCTTGGTTGATTATTTATTCTTTGCTCGTAGTCATTACAAGAGAGGTGCGTAGGGATACATTTTGTAGCCAACAGGTTTTGACCCTGGGAACTAGTAGTTGTTGGTTGTCTTCATTCTTAGTGAAAGGTTGTCTTGTAACTGCGTATTCCACGTTGCTTGTGTTGATTATGTAATAGTGCTCTAACGAAGGTGAAGTCTGGTAGTCCAAATTGAAGGGCTTCTCTTGCACGCGCAAGCAACTCTTTCTTGACAAGTTAGCCTGTCTGATTATTTTGCTGTATACGTATGGCAACTTTGCATAACAAAAACTATTTCATAAAATATTAGTTACTATCAAGTAAATGCCTAGAGCTATTTTATTAAACTGTTGCTCCCATCGATTGTAATTTGCAAGGAAGATGTACAGGCAACTCCACAATTGATAATGGAAACATAAAGCATTTTGACAGATAACTCACAGAGCATCCATCACCTAGAAAAATGTACTGATGTGTCTGTACTTTGCGTTAGAGAATTCAGCTAGCGCATTGCTAATCAGTAGCCTTTTATGGACGGACTGTCGTACCTCATGGAGGGGTGATCGTCACTTCTCATGCTGTTGTTAACTCCGGTGTGACATTGTAAATTTTCGAGAGCACCCAAGTAGCCTTCGCTGGACTATATCGATTCATCAGTAAAATGTGGGTGCTTAGGTAGTGATTTATTTTTAACACAAAGTAACCAAATCAGTTTACTCGAACCCTTCTCACGATTCAAAGAGGTTGTAGGAGTAGATTCCATTTGCTGAAATGCAACTGGGAAAGTCAGTGGCATAGCTAGAGGTCCTTCTTGTCCTCCTAGGCAGGAGTAATAACTAAAAAAAAGTAAAAAAAAATTGCTAAAAATTTCATATCAATTTTCTGAGATGTCAATCTATTGTCTGATAATTATCGCGATATTTAGCTTTCACTGTTTTTACTGAAGGACTGAATCAGTGCCAAAATACCACCAGGAGATTTGTCCTGTCTTTCCCAGATGGCATGACCTGCAATTGTTATTGGCAATGAATCCAATTCGAGTTATGCATATGCCCATACTGGCGCATTTCAGTGCTCAACTCCTGTCATTTTGGGGGAGTGGGAGCTGGATGTTTCTGGTTGTATGGGATGTTGGAATGTCCAGGTTTACCATATTAAATTTACAGTAAATATCTTGAAAATTATTTTGGGGGGTGGCTGATGGGAAAATCTGGTGTACTTTGGGAGAGAAAGAATTTTCGTTCTGTCTGTTTTGCTACTAAGTGAACATAGCGCAGGGCCAACTATTTGTACCTGACGACGCCAATGACGAGGGTAGTTGCCAGTGGCACGTGCTTGCATCTAGTGGGAAATAGGAGGGAGTCCAACAGGGTTGGATTCCGGTACACCGATCTCAACGAAGTTCAATAAAGTATCTGTAGAGAACCAATCATGAGAATTAAAAAAATCATATGATCACCTATTTTGCCGAATATTATAATCCCTTCCAAAATTGAAATATTCGAAGACAAAGGGAATACGAAATCATACTGGAAACTTTGGACTAAATCACTTGCGTTTAAGAAGCAATTAGCACAGACATGAATGCCAGGTTCCTTTAGCCAATAACCAACATAGTTTGCTGCAGTGTAGTCGCTCAGTTCGGCACGCGGAATAGCTTGCCTCCCTTGCCAGTTCACTGATTAGCCATCACTGCTTATACATGTTTTACGTATCCTCAGTCCCTAAGTTCTTCTTCTTCTACGGTGCCATTTTCTTTGAGGACGTCGGCGACATGATTTTCCACTACCTCCTGTCTCTTGCTGGACGGAATATTTCCCATAAATCGATGTTGACCAGATTGCTCAAAGCTTTCATGAATGCCATCCTTTGTTTTCCACTGTCTCTCTTGCCCTCTATCTTTCCTGTAAGCATCAAGTTCTCTAAGCTGTTCTTCCTGATAATGTGCCCTAAAAACGTCAGTTATGCTCATCATCAGCCTTCTCTCTACCTGCGCCCTACAGGGTACCCAGTGGGAGTTTTAGGGGGAGGCCAACAGGGCCATGGCCCGACGCCCCGTACCTGTAGGAGGCCCCGCGCCTCAATCCTAAGAAAAAAATATGTGTCTAACTGTCCATGTCAATCTCATGGAAGTAAGTGAAACTAGAAACTGTGTCCACTGGAAGAAATAAAATGCCTCTGGAACTCCCGCAGTACGATCATGTCTGAACTTCCTTGCAATGCATGACGTCATAGGGCCCCGCAAACTTTGTCGGCACAGGGCCCCGCACCCTTCAAACCCGTCACTGTGAGTACCTCATCATGCTAATCTTCAGCATTCGCTGGTATAGCCACATCTCCGTTGCCTCCAGTCGTTTCTTTAGCTGGGGAGTCAACGTTCAACATCCACAACTATACAACAGAATGAGGAGAACCAAGACGTTATTATTACTTAAACGCTGCCCTTGCCAAGAATCTCTTTTATCAGCATGTATTAAAGAAAACACCTTCTAGACGATTCCCACGGATCCCTGTCGTTACCATGGGATATCCTGTCGATATCGACATATGAGGGTTAAGCCGGTTTTCCATTCAGCTTACTTTTGCGAGCGGGCGGGAAAATGCTCGAGCCTTTTTAATCGCGGAAAACATACTTTCAATTTCAACTGTGCTCGTCACATGTGAGTGGTCGCGCGCATTTGTGTTCTTTATTCATTTCAGAGCAACACGAGGTCCTACTATGAAGCCTGAAAAATATTTATGTTTACGAGCTAAATTAACATTACTACTGCTCCTTCGTTTTCGTCGGAAAG
>JAAAKL020006372.1:0-18094 GCA_010016065.2 Carybdea cf. marsupialis auct. non (Linnaeus, 1758)
AGTATGATGCATATTCCATTATCTGAGTCAATAACAAACCTTCTTCTTCAGAAGCCTGGAAAATGTAAACAATTATCCGCAAGTGAATGGCCAGGTAGAAATCTTAATCTAATAATGAATACAAAATCCGGCAAAGAGAGCGTAGGAAGACCATAGTGGCAAAGAATTAAATCCAAATTTGACGAACACACATAATTTTTTCCTGAGTTTTCAAGTATCTCACATGATTATCAAAGGATACGTAAATAACATAACGTAACAAACCTTACTAAGTTTATTAAAGATCCCTTCAAATTTGCAAACAGTATTTTTACAGAAAATAAGAGTGGTACTCTCTAATGCTCCAAAGCAAAACTTGAAAATCATCTCAAAGCAACATAAAGTGACAAGATTAGGAGCAAAAAACTCCCTCACATGAACAAACAATCCAACAAAGCCCGGCGTCCCATTTGATATGTCAGATATCAAGAAAAGAGAGGTTGACAATTTTGTGAAGAAAGCTCGCTCATAAAGCTCACCAGGAAACGATGGAAATTCATACAAGGTTTGCAAACAATGTCCTCGGCTGAAGAAGAAGACTGCTCCTATTATTGAGAAAAATGTGGGAAAACAAGAGCGTTGCAGAAGGTGGGAAATTGCTAAAGGGATAAATTTGTCGAAAGAGTAAAATTCTGAAGTACTAGGTCAGTTTCAACCAATATCACTCCTGAATATTGATGGAAAAACGTTCTTTGGAATTACAGCAAAGCGAATCATCAATTTCCTCAGGAGTAATGGGTACATAAACGAGAGCATGCAGACGATATTACAGTGGTTGCAAAAAGTACAGAGGATACAAAAAGAGTGCTTGAAAGAATAAATTGATAACATGGACAAAGATGAAATTCAAAGCAAAAAAGTCCAGAAGCTGCACAATGGATTAGAGGAAAAGTGAAAGAGATCAGCGACAGCATCGCAGGAGATCGAATTCCGATGGTTAAGGAAGAACCAATTAAAAGTCTTGGTAGATGCTATGAAGATGGATTGAGTGATAGGCATAAAGGAAGTGAGATTTTCAAACAGGCAGAGGATGGTTTGAAGGCAATCAGTAAGACCAGTCTGAGTGGAAAATTCAAAGTATAGTGCCTACAGCAAGGCCTGTATCCACGTCTCCAGTGGCCGCTAATGATGCATGAGGTAGGAGCATCCAGAGCTGAAAGAATTGAGCAGAGGTGTAGTATATATATTCAGATATGGTTGAAAATATCAAAATATGTCAAAAATACAACAATATATGGCAAGAAACAACAACCTACATTGCCCATAACATCAATTTCCGAAGGTACTCTGAAGGTTTCGAAAGCAGGAAAAGTCCGAACAGTTATGATGCTTCGATACTCAAATGATGACAAAATACAAGATAATCCTTCAGAGGTTAGAACATATTGTAAATGGATTGCTGAGAATGAGGTTGATGAAGCAATCAACACACTTATTCACCAGGACATAGTCGGATCAACTCTAACAGGAAGAAGCGGCCTCGGTACAATAGGTTATGAACCATTACTACAAGTAACGTCAAGGAGAAGAGAGATAGGGTTGTGAAAGAAGTAAAAACGGGTTGAAAGGAAGTTGAATTAGAAGGAAATATGGGACTGGGAACCAGCAAGCTTAAGTTTTCTGTTAGAGTCAACATACGATGTATAACCGACACCAGTTAACTTAGTAAAGTGGAAAATAGCAGATAACGATAAGTGTAGGTGTGGAATGATAGGAACACTAAGACATATATTATATCCATTGACTTAAAGGAGCGTTACACATGGCGACATAACCATGTGCTTCGAACGTTTTTTAAATAATCAGAGGAGATGATCAGGGAAACTAATGAAGGGAAAGTGCCAACAATAGAGGTGAGGAAAAAGATAAGTTTCCGTAAAGAAGTCACCGAGGTAGTTTTAGAAAGGAAGGTGTTAGTATGAAGGTTTTGGAAGGTTGCTGCTGATTTTGACGCTAAGTTAGTGTTCCCGATAGTTGCAAGTGCAGAACTTCCAGACCTCATTATGTGGAATGTTGAAAAGAAGCTAGCCGTACTAAAGTAAAAGCTAACTCATTTTGTTGGAGCTAACTGTACAGTGGGAAGATAATACATTGGATGCTGAGATGCGAAAAGAAAAAATATATGTAGAACTGGTTGACGCCTGTAAAGAGAAGGGACGGAAAACAGAATATTACCACCTTGCTGTAGGATGCCGAGCCTATGTAGAGAAGGGTGTAATGAGAATATTCCAAGCAAGATTCCGAATGCAGCTAAATAGATTGAAGCAGATGATAAAAGATCTACAACAAGCAGCCGAGAAAGCATCACTGTTTATTTGGTTAAAAAGAGAGGACGGCCTGTGTCTGGAAGTGTAAGGACGTTGCAGTGAATCATTAAAACAGACGTTAGCTGCCCATATAAAGCATACCAATCAGCACTAGAGTAAGAAGTCTCCAGATGGAAGGGCCCCGCCACAGTACTATACGATAGAGGAGTAGGTGGCAGAAATCATGTGCTGTGCTTCCTCCTGACGACTTCACAACTGCTCTGGATCCTTTAAGGAGCTGCTGATGGGATAACGCAACAACAATGTTTACTTTTTTTCTTCGAACAGAAAAAACCCCCGTTTGGTCCCAAAGGTAGAAAATCAAGTGCTAAAAAAGAGACAGTGAAATAGAGCTCTGAGATAAGTTTAGAGAAGCGCTGAGTTTTGACAAAGGAAGACTTTCTTTGAGTAACAAGCCGAAATCAGAGCCAACTGTAGCTAGGAAATCGAAGTTAGACAAAGAAAACGTTTTCGACAGCCATTACAATGCGAGCAAATACTGGAAAAGGTAGGGCTAGAAAGCTTTTTCCCAGTCAAAGCAGAAATACCCAGGTGGTCTTATAAGCGCCTATGAACAATTATATGTGGACAGAATTTGCATTAAAGAAATATCAAGACTGACTCTTTTTTAGCACCTTCTAGTCTAGAGATATTTATGGCACTTAAAGAGGTACTATGCTCTTGATATTTATAGCACTTCTTAGAAATGAATTAATGAAATAGAAATGAATGTCACTAACATATAAAAGCCAATGATGGACCCAAAAACATGATTGAAGGCAAAGATTCATACGTTTTTTAGGCCTCGCATTTTCTACAATTGACTTTAACAGCTACATCAGTATTCTTCAACATATTATTCTTGAGCATAGTTCATGTGTGCATATTATTTTTTTTAAATGCATATCATCATTATCACCCTGTATCAATAAGCCATATTGACCTAGAAGTGCCATCAAATTTATGAGAACATATTAGAACAGTGAATATGTAATGTGTCATTATTAGACACAGTTTTTAAAAGATATGCAATCTGCATATGGATATAGCCTGCTAGTTTGAGGTGTGACATCCTTGGCTATTTAGTGCTAGGATTTTAAGCTACTGCTTAAAATTGTTGGTAAAATGATTTTGAATGTTGACATGTTGAAGTCAATTGAATTACTTGTTTCAACCTTTCAGTCATATGTAACATTTCAAAACATTTTCCACGGATGGGAATGTATCCATGGAAGCAAATCAAGGACCGCCTATGAAAAAGAGATAAACAGTTCTCATGATTGTTTTATTATAAGAGACAGTGATGTCAAAATCAACTTTTTTTGGCCTTGCATGGGAGCATCACCTGGCAGTTTAGTGAACTGTAAATGTTGTGGTAAACAAACATGTGAGATTAAATGCCTGCTTTGTATCCAAGAACACGTAGAACGTAGTTGGAGAAATTCTAGGTCACAAAAGTAGTTGCTTTAATAATTACTACAGAAAATTGAGAACCTAAAACACCCTCAGGTTATAACTGTGACTACAAGCAGCAAGCAGCAATTTTGCCAAAATTTTTGTTTGTACCTATAGGCCTACATGATAGAAATCCCTGATATGAGGTATGAGATTTTGACGGGGAGGGCGTTAGGTTTTACAAGAAACTGTTGTCACTTACAATAGAGAAGAGAATCAGGGAACAAACCTTGTAGTACTCTCATCTTTACGGTCTTGTTTATACGTAAGTATCAATTTACTTTGAATATCAATTTATTTTAATGAAAGGTTTTATCTTAGTGCTAGGCCTTTAAGACTAAAAGCATGCCAGTAAAGATTTGCTAGTAATAGAACATTTCCAATACAGGCGAGTGAATTAGAGAGATCTATCAAAACACGTATTCTATTGCATTGAGCTATTTTCGTTTCTTGGTTCAAATCTTGTCGTACATTTTATCTGCAAAAGGGGCAGCGTATTTGAGTCAGAAAAAGCTAAAATTGCTCAGTTGTTTGCGTATCCGTTATATCCTCCACACTTTTGTAACTGTTTGTAAAATACCTATTGGCCTGAAGTTTTCTTTGAATTCTTTTATTCTTCATTGCCGAAAGCTGTCATATTTACTAGCTCGAGTAAATTTGGAAAACTTCATTATCTATTCAATTTCTAAAAAATAATTTATTGAAAAGGTTTAGAACGGAATACTTGCAGAAATTTTGGCAATGTGGTATATAACCTTCTTTGCTATGTTATGGCTAAGAAGCAGAAGTTCCTTTTGCATTCCCTAATTCTTGAATATTTTTAAAGTTAAGGTACTTCGGCCTTTCCTTGTTTGTTTAGATTTCAAACTCAATTTAGGTGAAGCTTGGAGTCAATAAATGAATGCTCAATAATTAAAAAATTGTTTGATTTAGATAGGTCCAATATCATACTACTCATATTATTAGCTCTGTCATATACATGATCTCCCTAGGCACTAGGAATTACGTGATGGGATCATTGTTTGTTTTTCTATTGACTCATCTAACTCTATAATTTCCTTTGCAATACCTGTGTAGGACTTGAAAGAACAAAGGGTATCTGTACCACAATGCTGTAGGCTTGATTATAGGGTTTACCTAGCCACTTGCATTACTTTTAATTTGTACACGTTTCATTTTTAAGGCATTGACGTTTTTATACATTGAATCTCTTAATAGAGAAATGCATTTTATAGTTGATCTTATGTTTCCTGAAGAAATTTATTTATTTGCCTACATTTTACTTTGATAAAGTAGTTTTGAGAAAAGATTTAAAATGATAAGTTTAAATAGATACTAGAAAAATAGAAAAGTTTGTCGCCAACATTAGCCGAACTTGTAACCCTCGCTTCCCATAAACACTTTCTACTTTCAATGGGCTGTGAACAGCATGATGCGCCAAATGGCAATACTTCCATGGTCAAGCCACATCGCACAGAGAGAGTGGTCACCAAATTTGCATCGAGATGGATGTTGATGCCCTCCCGTAGAGTAATTGGAGCTAATGTGGTGATTAGAGGAATAGATCATATCATCAATGGAGGTCCACTAGTTCACTTGCTGGAGCGCACGCCGCCAGTGTGTGGGTCACGGGTTCAAAAACCGTTGTTGATATACGTTTCTATTTCTTTAGCATTTATCCAAATTCGCTGTTCATTGTGGATGATGGTATGATTTCATTTTTATAACTTTTGGCTACCTCTTTTAATGTTTAACTAATAGGCCTTAAGGCTTCCAAAAATTGAATATAGTTATACTCGTATAGTTGACAATTGTTCATAGATTCAAAACTACTATAAGCTTACCTTTTCATGAGCAAGAGAAATGCGTCACTTATTTCTAACTTTTAAAGCATTCCCATTCCGGTCGTAACGGGATTGAAACTTTCTTAAACTTAACATGAGCCCTTTCAGAGGGATTTTGCTATTCTTTTTAATAGAACCATTACTTTTCGTTTTTTTCCGTGTTCCTCTTTATTCATAAGATCATCAGCATTGGTGCATTTTAGCCTATTATATGAAAGTTGTTAAACTTCGATTCTTGATTTCTGGAGTATAACACACTCTGTAACCTTATTTATGTACTCACAGTTTCATTCGTATCCTCTCCACGAAGATTTTCTCAAGTTGTGAAACCATTCATTTGTATTGTAAATATATCAATTAACGCAAAATTTGCCGGATAATCATAATGACATGGTGGTGCATTTATTTTTTAAGGCTTTCTATCTTCTACTCCCCAGCAGCAATAACAAAGTAGTATACCTTGTTGGATCTAACAAATTTTATCCTTCAGTTTTGAGAGAAAATCAGCAGCTTCTCCCTCTCCATGATAAAGTTACTTTATTTTTAATATTAATTAAAAGAATATAAAAAAAGTCTTTTCTTGCTTAATCGGAAACAGTCGATGACATTGAGTAAAGACCTCTTCTGATTTATTATTGGTTAAAAAATGCTGCGTCTTAAATCAAGGAGCTATACATAAAACTGTTTATAGGCCAGCAGTTTATACTCGCTACGCGAGTTCATAAATAAAAGAAAAGCATATGCTCACCAGCAAAATTCAAATTAAAGAGTGCCACAGACTTTTTGTACATCGCAACAATTGGATTGCTTAATAACTACTTTTTATTTTAGCTAAAACTGCATAACAAGTTCTCAAATTGAAAGATATATCTATCAATTATGCGCTATGGTTTTGAATTTAAGAGAGAAGTAAAGCATTTCTTCTGCTCTCCTTAACAAAAGAGCAGAAAATCAAACTAAAATGTAAACTTGGGAGTATGGTGTCAGAATGCTTGTTCTGCTGCTGACGTTGTTTTAGTCTAGATTATGGGAAAGCAGAGTCTCTCTATTACGCAATGCTGTTCATAGCTATGATGGATAAGAGTTAAGGTCTGTCCCTTTCTATTAAAGTAGGAGTGAGTGTTGTCTGGGGGTTTTTTTTGTGTTTATTTGGTTATGGGATTTTTTCGTAAGTTTTTTTTTCCTCTTCCAACTCCAGTGGGAGTACTGAGTAAGGTTACCCTGATTTAGTACGGGCCAGCCAGATGGAGATGTACAGTTCTTAAATGGTCAAAACATCATTGAAGTCTGGTGTGCTGATGATGACCTGTTGGTGTTGGCTGCATAACATCACTGCAGTTTGCATATCACAATGAACTTCTTTACAAAATGAAATAATAAATAACTGGTTACTAGACAAGTTACGTTTTGGATAGCCACAAATATTCTGTTATGCTCTTTAAACCTTAAAAACTCCGACCTCCTACGTTTTGGTTAAAAAATATCAGAGAAATGAATATTCATGTCACAGACTGGATTGGAACCTGTGACCCATGTATCCAGCGCATATGCGTTACCTGATAAGCTGGAAAATTCCACTGATAACGTACACTGTATTTCTTGTTGATATAGACTCTCAATACTCTCACTGATATTCAGGTCTAGGCAAATTCGGAGACTACCTCGTCTTTGCCAATGCAATTTGACCATGACAGGCAATCATTCAGTCTAAAGCACAGTGAAAGTTGCAAAGTGTTAACGAGAAAACGTTTAACTCAATATGTCATCATCAACAGTCACTAAAAATACTAATTTGTACATATACCTGAAGAATTTATCAATGGGTTGTGAAGATCTGCTTTCAAGAGTTTTCAAACTTGAACTTTCTAAACCCTCCTACATAGAATCTACAAAAGGAAGTCATTTATTTACCTTATCAGGGATACAGCCACCGTCATCAGATGACCAGTATTGATACTCCCAAATCGTATATCTAAATCCAACAACTCGTATACTAGGACTGCTTGCTTCTTTTGTCAATATAATTTCACGTAAAGCTGTTAGAGACGCTGTGCGCATTTGTATCCATGCTCTACCAGCTTTTGAACTGTCATGCTGATAAGAAACTCTGTATTGTGTGTCAGATGTTCCTTCTGTCCCTGTAAACGTTCCTTCTTGTGAAGACGTCCAAGGCATAAAAATCGCTATTTTAGTGTTTGAACAATCTGCAAGACAAGGATTAAAACAGCATCGGACAGTATGAGTTTAATGACATGTACAATTTATAACAGGGTTTTGTGAAACAGTTTTGAAATTATACGAAAAGAACAATTATGGTGCCGACTCGAACCAGGGGTCTAGTAAATTGTGTTTCTCACTTATGGTATAAAAAACTGTGGGATTGTCAATAAGCTACAAATAAATAAATAAATTTTTAGGGAGCCAGAGGCGACTAAGTCACGGCATAGTCGTAGGTTTACAAGTATCTTGTCACCGGTCAACTGTCAAAATCCTTTAACCTTAATCGGTTAAAGGTTCTTAGTAACAGGTTTCTGTTAGCTCAACCTTTCACTTTATTAACTTGTCTTTTCTTTGCTTCCATTTTTTGTAGGTCTCAACGTGTCAGTGGCATTTAAGCCTTGTTAAGAGCAACTTCTTTTAATAAACCCCCAAACACAAAGACATATGTTAACTAACTTCAGCTTAAAACTAGAAAATTGATGCAAAACAGTTAATTCTAATCTTTGCTGTTCGTCGACAGTGTTTAAAATATTGATGGTTGTTCATACTAGGGTATGTACGACCTGATAAACATACATTTTGGAAAACCAAACATAAATTTGAGAAGTAGTCAGGACGTTTTTCCAAGCCAAACTTTTATCATAAAAGATATACAGCAGTGGTCATTATCACTGCCCCGAGGCTAAATAGGATTGCTGAGCAGTTATAACAGATGACCTTGGTAAACTAGAAAGCACATATTTCAAGAACTATGACTCCATTAAAAAATTAACCGTTTTCACATTTTAATAATTGGGGATTCTACTATCAACACAACAAGTTTCATTATCGTGGAACGTTACATAGGGCTGGCTCTTAAAGCTCCCTTGCAAAAAAATGAGTTGTGAAAGAATCCCGAGCTGAATAGAGATAACCGAATGTCTACTATGTTAAGAAAACTATGATTGCAATCCTAAAATCTTAGAAAACGTATTCTGGAGTGAGCATTTTTGAATTTGATAATAATTATAAATGTTATGAGCAGAAGATTGTTGGTAGATACGAAACCAATAGTATATCAACATTGTTCATAGCTTGAGAATCTTTGGCTTCCAAAAAAATGTATTACCAACCGTATTAAATTCAAATCTTGTGGGTGTGCAGTCTTTGTTGATTATCAAAGTATTCAAACTCCCTTTCCTCTTTTCCATCTCATTTTATCCAAATAATTGATACACAAATTGTAATGGTGTAGTGAAAGATTTTGGTAGTGAGCACCACTTCAAGTTGTAAACAACGACTGTACGTTCAGAGTAAACAGAAAATTATGATAAAATTGTAAAAATACTATGAAAATAATTTCGTACTGACTCAAATGTTACTTCAGTAAACGCGTTAGTCACGATATTTTTATTTCTGTAAAATGATTAAAATCAGGTACAGAGGCGTATAAAAGTCACGTGCTTTCAAAATAAAATATTATCAAAGATATGATGGAGAAAATAATATTTAGAATTGTAAGTTGAGGAAAGACGGAAGAAAATAATAAATAAAAATTAAATAAACGATTTATCATTTTCATAGTGTCAACAAAAAGCATTGATAGAAAGACACTGACGTCATAAATATCATTAACAATATGAACTAAAAACAAAGACATTAACATAACAGTAGAAAACACAGGTAGTGCAACACTGTGAAATACCTCCGAAGTCATTTAAAACTGCAGTTCTCCCCTACAATGATAAAAGAGTAAGAACATATTTCATGACAACACCCATAAACAAGAACATTTAAGCTTTAAAAACTGTCAAATAACAAGATTTTGTGTATCGTCAAAATTCTTGTATATACAAAAGGCGAAGAACGCTATGATCGTTAGTTTGGAGATTTAACGACATAATTTCTTGTGGCATTATTTGTGGCAGTATTACTGTTTCAAGTCCATGATAATCTTTACAATTCACATATATTGAAAGGGTGCTTTAATGCCGTTATCACAACGACTTATCACGTCATTATAGCACTTAGCAGCAAGTCGTTAACTTTATTTTACATTTTTGTCTTAACATTTTGTTTAAAGTTAGAGTCTAGTTGAAACTGCTACCTCGATAATTGTCATCATTTCCATTCTGTCATGAATATGAGAGATACAGCAAAGAAAAAATCAATCATGCATGATTAAATTAAGAACCTAGAAGTACAAAATACTGTGGGTACGTCATAATTTATTAGTAAGTAGGCTTGGAATCCTTCAGAATGGCATCAATAAGGTAAGATAAGCAATTATTTGGGTAGTTGTTTGTGCTAAACCCCGACTAGTATTTATGTAATGTGTGATTCACGTCTATGCACTTTATTGCCTGGCAACTACCGATAGTCCTTTGGATCGTTTGTTTTACTTTTACTTTTTTACAATGGTAGAAGATCCATTAAGTTGAGTGGTAAGGTTGTGGAGATAAAAAGCAATGCCTTTTAAAATAGAAGCACCGTCTCTCATAAACCTCCCTGCCACGATACTTAAAGCCGTTGCTTGAAATTCAATTATGTCTTCCAGAAGTTTTTGAGCCATTTTTAAATGAATATTTCTACAAAGAGAATTTCTTTGGACTTAAAATATAATGTTTATAGTAATCTTTTGCATCCTTTATTTTGTGTGGGATTTTCTTCAGCTTATTTATTAAATCGGTAGGACATTTTTTTCCAGTCAGTAGATGGGTCACTCCCTTTAGTTCTCTTTAGGCTGATTTGGGCCGTCGATTCTCTCCTGAATAGCAACCCTAGACATTAACAGCTCTTCTATACATCATTTCTCTGTATTTTTATCTAGTTTATTGAAAAGGAGGGGTCATCTTTTTATCACTTTTTTTTGAAAGTGATTAACGACTTTCTTGATTGCGTAGGTCCAAGGTTCAAATCCCAATAGTGACACCTTTAATTTTCTCTCGCATCGCTTTAAACTTTAATTATGAAATTGTAGTAGTTTTATGTATCTGTGGTATAGCATGCCACCACAAAGTATTTGAAAATGAATCATTATTTTATCATGGTGAAAATGCCTGGTAACAATGGACTCAGAACAGTGCCAGAATCAGTCGAGACTTCAATTTGAGACCTCATTCAATGTATTATATTCGGAAAAAGCATAAATAGCTGACAAAAGTTACTATTCAAGATCTTCATGATGAAATTTACATTTTCATCGCAACGGTGCTAGATTAAGAAAATGACAATCAAGAAACAGAACCAAACAGATTTTTTTCTTTTTAAGCACCTAAAATCTTCGTTAGATTGTTGTGTCTTCTACCTCTTGCTCTAAATTTAGTAGGGGCTCAACTTAGATTGCAATAGATAACTCATAGGATTATAGATGCATACAGAGAAATACTAAACATTTCATTATTTGTTGTAAAAGGCTGAATTCATCTGTGTCATGTCTTCATTTTACTCCTAGGACCATTCAATGATCGGACAATAGGAACAACTCATTGGTCCATAATTATTGATTTCAACAATTATAAAAAGTACGTGGAGTATCAAAAATATTAATGATTAAAAATACCTGAGTGATGAGGGTCAAGGAAATGGCAAGTAAATTCAGCATGAACTTCATTTTAACGCGATGGCCTAAAAGGCAAGAAACATGACAGTTTAGAAACATAGCTGGGTCTTCTTGTCGACATTGTTCTGTCTGTAAAGAAATTGCCAACAAAGAAGAAATTCAACTAAAACGTGTTTTACGTGTTATCTCACCTGAGAATACTTGATGTTATTCTAGGTTCTTATTCGTGTTTAAAGCTTACCATATGAATTTACATCCCACGAAGAAAAATTTCAAGTTGAGGACCATATTGTCTACAGCAACTTTGCAGCTGCCCTAAACTTTGTACGTTAAATTAAACGCAAAAAAATGTGAAGACTCAGAGTTGCTGTGGCTTTAAAAAGTATACGTTGGCATAGGACAACTGAATTTCCTACCGTATATATAAAGTATAGACAGTAGAACACGCATGGGATCACACGTCTTTGTTCAAATAATAGAAAGTTAGAATTATGAGAGTTCAGGTAATATGCAATAAATTGAGGTCTGGAGCATACAATTGGAACCTGAAGGTATGGTGCAGGGTTGTTTGGTTGTTCGCTAGTACCTTAAAGTTACATCAAGGAGTATGAATGTAAACAAAAGCAGTGTAGAAATTTCAGATTCTCAGATGTTTTATACATCGTTGTTTATTTAAGTCACGAAACCTGAAGGCTATGAGTAGATGAAGTATTCAACAAAGCATTAAAAATTAACTTGCAAAAGTCATGTAGATTTTATGGCATAAGGATCTCCCACAGATAAAGATCTACCCTCAAGAAGAATTGAAGATAAGCAAAGGTTTTTTTACAAGCTGTTCTAAATATTTATTCCAGGCAACAACGTAAAAGTGAAAGTGGGAGGTCATAAAATCTAATTTGTCAATATGAAATTAAACCCTGCTTATTCTACTCCACTTTTTATTGCCAATCCTCTGTGATGTTGATCTAACGGGGACGACCATGCAAATTACTGACTTTCCCCACAGATATGTCAAGCGGGTTGGAGCTACGGAAAATTGAAATATGGGTTTCAGGTAATAGTAGTTAAATTTTTATATACTGAAGTATCTAAGGGACTATAGAAAGCTATTAGAGTTAAAGAAAGTTTTAGTGGTGGGAGTTTGAGTTATAGAGGTTTTACCGTAATTCATTTTTATAACCATGAAGTCAACCAGCGATAAATCATAAAAAATAGAGCTTTATATCTCCCTTTGCTACTACTTTCTTGTGTTTTTTTTAGCTTGTGACGTACAGAACGTTTGGATTCACCAATGTATGTTGATGGACAGTCTTTGCATCTTAATTTGTATACGATGTCGTAGGTTCCTTTTGAAAGGACAGGGTCTTTGCGCTTGGAGTGTCTTGCGTAAGATGGACGCGGTCGAAAAGGAACATTCGATATTGTGTTGCTTCCCTTCATGGTTTCACTTTTGCCTTTGATGTAAGAAAGATGTTTATTCTTGAAATGCTATTGAAATGTTGAAAAGGGCTCTTTCTCGACAAACAAGTGATATTGTGACAAATGAACTCATAGTTTTTAAAATGTCATATGATACTGCACAGGTACCTACCACCTTTTCTGTGTGTAGTGGAGAGACCCAGAATGGGTTTCCTTTCCTAGTCATCTTTTTGCTGCCATCGGGCTATCACCCCTTCAGGGAAGATAACTATCATTACAAAGGACTTTAATCCAGTCAAGATATTGATGTTTATGAGTACAATAAAGCCTCTTTTTCCTTTTGTTTACTGCCATCCCTTAATTGAATTGTCAGTTTCTTTCACAACGTTTTCCCACTTTGCAATGGCTTATACAAAATATATGAGCCAGTCTCTCTAATCGTTATATTTCCTGACACCTTGTCTTTCCTGTCCTTGAAAGAATCGCCAACTGTGTACTTTTGATTATTTTCTGAAAAGTTTTAGAGCCAATTTGCAGTTTTCACGGCACTAGCATTCATTCCGCGAACGTTCCCATGTTAACTAACTAGCCTTGTACGACGTTCTGTGCTTGATTTCGGTCGTCGAATCTTATATTGCACAGAGACAGATGCATAATTTTTGTCTTAGTTTTTACAGATTATCATTATTGAAATAGTTCATTACTAATCTTATCTTCATTATGAGCAACTAAATGAACTAAATATATAATATGATAATAGCATAAAATAGTAAATAGATTATGGTTCATGAATTTGATGACGTCATTAGAAAAATATGTCTTATTCAAATTTTTGTGGTTATTGCTTACTAAGAATTGCTTATGAGAATTAAAAACAGTGGAGCCTCTATCCTAAAACGGAGATCAAAATAAGAACGGTTACTGAGTTTTAGAATTTAATTTAGAAAGCTTTGACGACATGTAAAATTAGTGTTCAAGTGTTAAGTCACAAGTAAACATTTTAGGGTTTTTATACGTTGACTTGAAACTTATAGGGTTAACTTTTTGTCTAAAATCAAGCCATGCATCCTTATCCAAATTAAGGTACGAGGGGTGGCTAGTAGGCCAAAATTTTATATATATTTGTGTGATATCTCAAGGACCTATCTTTTTAGCAATTTATAACTTTCCCCCTAGTCTATTCAGGAGTATTTTCAAAATAACAATTATCTAAATGTGCTTATGATGACGTCATATTCCTCCCTCTGAAGAGTTACACACAAGCTACACAAAACCTCTAGTGGTCAAAGCGTTTTAAATAACGTAAATCTCTTTTTATGATTAACATCAAATATATTTCTTTTAAAATTGTTGCTTCATTAAACGTTAAATGTCTTTCAATATCTTGAAATTGAGCTCATTTTACTTTTAGCTAAAAATCGATATGACAATAATGGATTTGCAAACGATGTTTAGGTACTTGTCAACTTTCGGTTCTTGAGCTACGTCATGAATTCTAATTTTAAAATTAATATTATTTTTAAAAGAATAGCTTAAAGAATAGTCATCATAATGGTTAAGATGCTTACCTTGTAATAACTATTCCCAGAGTTATTGGCATTGAAGCAGCTGTGGGTCTACTAACTATCTCCATCATTCACAAGTCTTGAGAAACGCGGATTTGCACAGTCTGCATAGAGGTAAACAAAAGGAAATGAATAACACTATTGTTTACTTTACTATACAACAGGATAGGAATAAAATATTACACTTCCGCCCTTCAGTTAAAAAATATATTGGACGCTTTCGATTTCTTTCAAATTATTATTCACAATAAATGCAAATATTGAAGGTTCTAACCAGTGAACTGTACAGGCTTTGAGTTAAAGCACTTAACTCTCCTATTTTCAGCAAAATCAATAGAAAGAGTGTAGAGTTGTTAAGATAACTAAGTTGAATCAATGAACTGTCTCTATGATTCTGCCATCCATCAGTATAAACATGATACTTCACAGTACCCAGGCCATTATTAAGCGTGGAGACGGTTACTAATAAAAATGACACACTTCAAAATCTATTGCCAATTATGTTTTGTCAGATTGGTAACTAAGAATTTTAAGGCAACATTACATAATCATATTAATGGTAACGAACAAAAGATCGGGTGTTATATTACAATACAAATACATTTGTGATGTCCTAAGCGTTTACAAGTGAGTGTATTACCAGTGCGAGAGCTCATTAATTTTAGAGCTGAAATGCACTTGATGTGATTACCAAGGTCATCTAGTTGCAATGCAATACAAAGAATGTTCAGGACAAGAAGTCATTCTAACATACCTTTGAGCTAAACTGATATTTATCTCCAATATTTCCATTCATTTGCTTCAGCTTTGTCAAATAGCACTTACCTTAAATGGTACCTAACAAATGATGACTATAGCATATATATCATTCACTGCTGTCAACTGCCTTGAAACTATAGGAGCTGAACAATATCCGTGTTCCAACAAGAGAAAGGTGCCTTACGCGGTGCACATTTCTGCAACCTACTATCATCTAAATTGTGAAATAAATTCAAAGTTTTCGATATGAATAATCTCCTTCATAGCTTTATTAGTCTAATGTAATAAGTTCTTTATTCCACGATGATATAGTGCATAAAGAAACAATAGGTTTTACATAATTAATAGCTAGCAAATGAAAATTATAAAGACTGTATTGCTCTTAATGCTCTTAGTATAATCCTGCCTGTGGGAAAATACTTTTAAAAGTTTTATTGGTATCATTACTAATAGAAACTTTAACTACAAATGGCTTTTCGTAGTATACCTCAAAATTTTTATCTTAACTACATAATTGCAAGCACGTTATAAAGGCTTGTGTAGAAATAATGTTGGTAGTTTTCATCTGCTAGTTTACTAATTACAAGCAAAATTAAATAAATGTTTATGTTTCATTAGCATAATTTATGGCGATGTTATGCCAGCGTACCTGACCTGTATATCATCATTGTATATATGCATTGAGGGCATTTCAAATTAATCGCGCCTGAAACTACTCTCCGATAAACTAAGCAGTCAAGATATAAGAAATGAAGCAACACAGGTAATTATTGTGGTCAACTTGCATCGGAGTTTCAAAATATTCTGACAAACTCTTACCACAGCAAGCATGCTACCTCTTGTATACCACCTGCTAGCAGTAATTTGAGCCAAGTCTTCTTGAAATATGAAATAATGGTCTGTTCTCAATACTTCATCACAAGCATTCGCAACTACAAAACTACCGGATAAGAATTACGCTACCTTCTTTCTCCGGCATGGAAAGAAAATTGCTTGCTCGTGGGTCCTGGCACCACGCTATCAGTTAACCAGAACACTCTCAGTTAACTAAGCCAAAGGCAAACATGATGGCGATATCATCGGGCACCATCACTTTACTCGATAACCCTTTCGGCAAAAAAACCCCAATTGATAGAGAATGTTCTAAAATTGGTCTAATCTAAGCTATTGACAAAAAATGCTCCTTGCATGTCTATGATCTCTACTCATATGAATGGATACCAAGATAACTTTTTTCATGCGCATTTTTTGTTGTTTGTGGATGACACTTTGCAGCAAGTTTAATTTCGATTCACAACTGGTTAGAACTTTTAACGCTATTTCTATTGAGGGGGGTCCATACAACCCCTGACGTTATCAAATCATAATTGCTCTAAAACTATTCAAGATTTTGGCCTGAAATTTTGTGACTTTTCCTGAAATTTATTATACTCACACCTACTTCCGCTCCTGCTGTGACATTAATGAAACAATGAACCCTCTAGTGAATGAATCGATAATCATTGTCAATTACTATTTCAGTTAGCTCTGATTCCCAAATCCGACCTATGACTCCTCATGAAGATTTGATGTGATTCCCCACTATGATCTAGAGTAATGTGGTAAATCTTGAAAGCTCATTATATCATTAATTAGAGGGCGGCATATGTAGAGCTTGAATCCCTCAGTTAACTTAGTTACACAGTTCTAGTGGTCATTTATTAGCACAATTTGTGATACTCGGGTATCATGAACGACGTCTTAGGTCTTTATGACTAGTAAAGGAATGGTGTGTCTCACAGATTCATCATTGAGCGAAGTCAGTATTTCAATAGAAAATTTAAACGATATGGTACTAATGTAATGACGTCATATTCAAACAACAGATAATTGAAGGCTTTATAGCTATTTGTCATCAATAGCCACGCTTATACATAATCAGATCTCTATAAATAAAAGTAGCCAAATAAATGCAAAAGTAAAATCATCTTAAATATCTGTGTTTTTGACAAAAAGCTGATATCAGCAAAATATTTAGATAAGAAGTAAAAAAAGCAATATTCTAGCACATTTTATCTTGCATCATTGGTATGCCAAATTTCAATTGTGTTGGACTTAAAATGTCGACTTGGCAGAGGAGGGTTGAATCACCTCCACCCCAAATGAGGAAGTGCACTAAAAAGCTCAATACGAATAGGGTTAAAGTCTCCCTCTTTTCTAATGGTCTCTTTTCCATAACTTCTTTCTGCTTTTTGCCCTCCATCAATTTCTGATTTACCACCTATTCCCTTAAAAGTTGAAGTCCAAAATTGCAGATTTATTCATATAATGTCTTCCTGGAGGATGTTGAAATTGGAATATTATTTTGTAACATTGTCACTTCCAAATAGAGCAGGTTTCTTTCCGCACTCTCGCAACACATTCACAAGATTTTCGCTGTGCCTACATCATCTTCTTTTAGAATAGTTTGGATCCATTAATTGACTATGTATAAAAGCACGCCAGGAAATCAAAATGGATTACATTAATTTACTTATTTTCCTAAAGTAGAATCAGCTAAGATTTGCAACAGATGCTTTTCTAATATAATAATGATATTTTTGTTAGAAATACACTTCGATTTACATTTCCTCCAAACCCTAAAAGATTTCATGGGAGGTACCGGTTTCCTACAGATGATTTCCTATTTGTGATCATCTATCCTTCTATGTAAATGCCTAGACGTGTAGCCAACGTAATTTGCATCACACAAATCACACTTAAAACTATGAACAAAAAGTTGTTGGGTTACAAGAGATGGCTTTTCCTCTTTGAATCTTAGAGATGTCCCCAGTGTTTGACTACAAAACGAAGGCTCCAAATTAGTGTTTAGTTTCTTATTCAACCAATTCAAAAGTTTGTTGATGGTACAGAATAATAAAACTGCACGAAATAGCGAATTCATTTTGTACTAAAAAGCTTTTTTCG